>JARJDW010011782.1:0-135529 GCA_030264715.1 Adinopsis sp. GC000173
GGCAATATAACACAGTTTTCAGAGTTTAATGAGTAGGTCATATTCTGATGTTTCTTGATTGTCTTCTCATTCCTTTGAGTATGAATTAAACATTTTTATTTATAATTAAAAGTTGCATCATGCCAAATTCGGCGATAAGTATTTAATATAGTTGGTTGGAGAACGACCTTTTTTGGTTAAATATTTGCGGTTCGGATACGTATTGTATTTATTCCATTTTCTGACACAGCTTGGTTGAATGAATTTTTTTACACGATTCTGTCCGACAATTCGTAATATTAAAGGTCTTTTTACTGTATTTTTATCAAATCTTCTATCTACGGATTAATTCCAAAAGTAAAATCATGTTAAATATAATAATAAAATTATTTTACGTCAATGATTTTTTGTAGAAGTAATGATCAACTTGTAATAATGTTCTTAAATAAGTTTTAAACACAAATAGAATGAAGACAATATACATTTCCGTACTGAAATACGTGACGAAGAAATGAAGATTCCTTAAACATTCACTCATTCCTATATTCCAAATATGGTAAGTGGTTTAATTATCCACAAAGTTTATAGATCATTTGGTCGGAAAGCAATTCGATGAAGTGAAACATGTGGTCATACCATTTTTGAACGATATGGCGATAAGTTGGAATAATATAAGGTCGGTGCTACCGATTACTCACTACCACAAAACAGCACCAACAACTTTTTTTTATTGTGTTATTGTAACATATTAAACGATTCATTATTCTATTAGTGTATGATCTGATTTCAGTTTCCGTAATTTTAGTAATCACAAATTAAATTAAAATTATTTTGATATCTGATCAGATCAGAAAGCTATAAAAACTGGTATGAGGTTTAGGGACTAATCGGTATAACATCGTATATATCCACCTATTCTCTCACTACATTTTTAAAACTGCATCGGATATAAACGGGAATTATTTTTTTAATATAGTGGCACAGGATAAAAAATATTGATTGTTAATATTCTACGTTGTCATATGTGTTTGTGACATTTTAGGTTTGGATAGCTTTACTCCGTTACTGCAAAATGAATATGATTATTTTATCAGCCATTTGCACACGAAATGCTCCACTATAACACATCACTCAATAAGTCCAGGGCCTAATATAGAATGGAGGTTGTAAATAACAAATCCATATTATTTTTCATAGATATATGATAGCTTTTCATCGATTTCTCGTCAAAATTTGAAGTCAATTGTTCGATTTGTTTACAAGTTGCAGTAGTTTGATAAAAAAATAATTTTAATTGTTTGTACGCCATGGAAATATTTGATTAAATTTTTTTGCTGCAGCATTTTTTAAAGGTCTGCAAACAGGTAGTAATCACTGAGAGCCAGATATGAAGAATACACAGGATGTTGAAGTAATTCGAAATGCAATTCGTACAATTTAGCCATCTTTACAAAAAGTTTGTGATACGGAGCGTTGTCTTGGTGAAAGAGCATTTTTTTCGATGCATTTGTGGCCGCTTATTTGCTATTTCCTCTTTCAAATGCACCAATAATGATGTATAATACTCATTGTTTATGATTTTACCTTTGATAAGTTATATTTTTGAAAATTTTGTTACTAACACCCCTCCCTTCTATGTTTGGTTCGGGGCTTATTGAGTGATATGTTAATAGTACCATCAAAGCTATTCAAAATCTTTCGTCATCGGCCCAGAAGGTAACCACAAGGCCTGTCTAAAGTATAGAGAGTATGTTGTAGTATAGCACAGGGCAGTTGCATACACTGTATTGCTTCAATATAAGGGAAAACCATGTCTTTTACAGTTCGACGTTCGTGCGTAAAATCAAGATGCAAAAATTTGTTGCACAATTGGCTTATAACGCAACCACCTTCATTCCACAATAAAAGTTGTGAAAAAATCGTCACAAAAGAAGATGCTTATGTGGAACAGTAATATTAAAGAATAAATTAAAAAATAATTCCAGTTTATATTTGATTTTCTCTCGTACATTGAGATTCACAAGAGAAAAAAAAAACTAACCGACTACTATTTATTTAATGGTAAAAATATGAAGCCTTAGCTTTAAAATTGCCTCGTATATTATTTAAACGTTTTCTTTAATTGAATTGCAAAACCTCTACAAAAAATAAAAAATGTTGTCATCCAGCTTGTTTTAATTATATTAAATTTAATTAATAAATCATTACTGCATATTTTTAACCAAATGCATGCTAAAGATTATAATTATTACCACATTTAGGATAAACTTAATGAATGAGAAACAAATCAATAAAAGTTTATTATGTAACAGTTTAATAAACTGTAAATAAATAATAAACATCCGTGTGCGATTAACTAGTACTTATACTTGTATGCAGTTTATTTGTGAGGCGAGCAAGAGAGAGCATCTAGATTGATTTAATAATATAAAGATGGCAATTAAATAATCTAACCTTGATTAGATATTTACTTCAATCAATTAATAGCGATGATGATGATTACATTAATAGAAATAATCATCTCGTTTATGTAGATTTATGCGCTAAAACTATAAATGTGAATAAGTAAATTGCAGGAAACTACAGCTACATTCGCCTTTGAAAAATTATGGCATGTAATTCATGCAGAATATATTTCAGTGCCGTAACGCGCTGTAATTTCTTTCCTTAATTCGATGTTTTTTTCTCCAGCATTTACTACTAGCAAAAGTCAATAAATTTGTAAAATAAATATTTTACTGTATTATTTATACGATCACAACTTTCAACGCGTTTTATTACAAATTAAAATTTATTCAAACAAAAATGGATTTATTTATCTAGGAAACTCATTTGCTATGATAAAATTTATTGTGCTGTTTATTTCCTACAATTATAGAATCGGTGCTATTATTTTTAATTTAGTTGGAATACTAATTATATATTATTTAATTAATTAATTAATTAATTAAATTTAATACACACATTTTGGTTTAATAATGAAATTTCCATATTTAATTATTATTGGTTTGGCATGTATTTAAATACATAAGCGAATAATATGGTATTAATAATTTTTAGCTGCTAATGTAGAACAATAAGCGCTTTGTTTAAAAAATCAGGAAATTTTCTACACTAATTGCCGTTGTAATTTGTGGTAGAACGATACAGTCGACTAACTCTTCCTAAAATCATTTTTATTTAATACGCATTTTGGTTTTTAATAGCTCAAATAATATTTAGTTTATAAAATATGGTATAGTATAGTAAGTAAATGTGTGAGAAAGTTGTAAGATGTTTGCTAAAAACCTTTTCAAGTTGCTGACGCAAAAAAAGTTCACATTTCAAGAGTGGAAAAAAGTATTTTAGTAAATTTAACAAAAAGCGGTAATTTCTAACTTCATAAATTGATCGATTAGGATGAAGTTTTTTATTGTTGTTTTTTTTGTTATTGTAATGACTTCCTCTATTTGTTGTCGTTAAATAGGCAGATGCTTTACTGTTATTTTATGATCAGAAGAAGGATAATTTTTGATTGTCTAAATTAAGACTGTAACTGTCGATTTAGTGCGCTTTTTTAATGCCATAATTGCAATGTAAAAAAAGTCGAAATTGCTGCGTATGTTTTACATCGCAATTATGGCAATCAAGAGTTTTTCAAAAAAGGGTTTTCTTGCGAGATACGTGGCTTATTTAACTTCATTTTGCTTTTTGCATAAAGTCAATATTTTAAATAATAAGGTTCAAATCCGAAATAGTAACAAAAGTATTTTAGTAAAATTAACAAAAAGCGATAATTTATAACTTCAGAAATTGATCGATTAGGATGAATTTTTTCATTATTTTATTTGTTATTGTAATTTATTTGTTGTCGTTAAATGCTTTAATGCTGACGACTTGACGAGCATAGATGAATAAACATCATATTGCTATAACATCTTTTATGATCTGAAGTAGAATAATTTTTCATTGTCTAAAATTAAAGCTGTACCTGCCGATTTAGTGCGTTTTTTTAATGCCATAATTGCAATGTAAAAAAGGTCAAAATTAGTTGGCATTTTTTACATCGCAATTATGGCATTAAAAGGGTATTTCAAAAAAGAGCTATCTTGCGAGATGCATAGGTTTTTTATTTAACTTTATTCTGCTTTTTAAATAAAATCAATATATAGTCGATTGAAGAAGTTGTTACTTGATAAAACTCTTTAATATTTAGTAAAGAATTAATTCTTGGTTTAGTTTTACAATATTTTATTTATATACTACTAACAGCAGCTTTGAAAATGACGAAAATTGAAACTGCAGTCAGTAGTATACAAATAAAATTTGGAAAAGTAAACCTAGAATTACTTCTTTACTAAATATAAAAGTTAATATCTTAAATAATAAGGTCCGAATCCGAAATAGTCGAACGGCTTTCCTATAAGCTTTTTACATTGGAACGAAAGAGGAGGGAAAAAATGCCAGATACAGCTTTAACTTATTTTTAGAATATGTAAATCTTGAAAAGACGAAACGAATGGGAGAATTTGGTCTAATGAATTTATTATTTGTTATTAAAAACAAAGCATTTATTTATAAGCCAAACGATAAAAGCTATACTGCAGTATAGAACAGGACAGGATCATTATCATAAATTAACTATAATAAAGTTTTGTCTTTGAATTAATAAATTGTAACTTTTAATTGATTAACTGACTTTATTATAAAAGTGTCAGTGTTGGTAGTTGTGATAGAAAAGTCAGAAAAAAAACTAGCCTGATTAGTTACAGTATTATCGCAACGATAAAATTGCGTTAAGAAATATGCAGCGCAAAAAATCGAATATGGCAATTAAAAGATACGGCAAGATCAATTAACATTGATCTTAGATGTAAAATTATTTAATAAATGTCATTGCAGTAGCTTTCTAAATAAGTTATTATCGTTACACCACTAAACTTATACAGATGTATTGAAATATCTGCATGTATTTGAATCGATGATGTCTTAATCATCATTTATCAATTAATACCGGCAATTTTTCAAATAATTGCACTAATTAAGAATGCGCTTAATTGGTATTTTGTCAGACCGTAATTTACATTAATATTTAGATTGTCTTTTTTTCTTTTCCATTTCGAAAACGTATTTCTTCATAGCAATTTCTTTGATTATTAATCATATTATGTATATTATATATATAGAATGTTATAAAAACATTGGCCTAGTTATATATAGTAAGTAAGTAAGTAAGTATATTTTTCATATAATTCATACAAAGTACTTGCAATTTAAAAATTTCACTTTTGATTATGACTTTCGTTGGTTAACGACGTATTATCTATAATCATGAATGAAATTGTTATGCCAAGAAAAACTCCAATAATTCGGTTATTTGTTGATTAATTGATTAACGCGCGCGGTTTCGAAACATAACGTAAACAAATTTTGCAATATCCGCGAAAATTGTGTTTTTTTTTATTTAGTATCGATGCATTGATTGACATTAAGTCGATTTCATTTTGTAGAACAAGGCTTTTTATTATAATATTGTATTATATCGATAATTGAAAGTTAAACAATAAATGTGCAACATACCATGCAATTCAAATCTTCATCCGCATATAATCCGGGAAAATGTTTTTGGTCTTCGCAGCGGAACGACGTCTGTGGTAATTCAACTTTTGACGTAAAATTATCATCGAAATTTTTATCATAGCCGACTGGATAATATTCTTTCGGCGCGTTCATAACTTTCCCAATATTATTGGTGCTGGAATGTTTCGTCGGCGGTCGTGGCGTCGTTGTCGTCGTCGTTGTCGTAGTGATAGTTTTCTTCCTAATTAAATTGTCAAGTGCAGCCTCCGAAATATTAGCATTTGCCAATATTGCCTGGATTGCGTTCACATTCAACGGACCCAGCGCACCTGCGATCTCGTTCTGCGAATTCGGCAGCGAGCCGATGAAATTGTTGCCCGACACTTTTTCGCTCGATTTCTTCATTAGAATTTTCGTTGCATCCATTTGCGGCAGCTTCATCGACGGTGGCATCGAGTTGAATTCGGGTATTTTAGCCATGCCGACGAGGGATGGCTGAGGAACATTTTGAAATTTGGTCATGTTTGATTTTATGATCATGGGGTGTTCGTGCGCGGGCGGAATTGGCTTGAACGGCGGCACAGTTGTTTTGCTCTGTCGGTTAGATGAGAGGGCAATGGTGTTCAAGTCGTACGTTGGTGAGCCCGACGCACGCGAAATGCTATTTCCAGCCTGCAACAAATATATTATGTAAATTTTTTCAAATCATCAATGCAGTCTAAATATAAATAAATTCCTAGCATTTTATCATATGGAATACATATCAAATCAAAATTAAAACAAATAATATTTCTTTTATCAAAATATTCATTTATGTAGTATCTTTATTATTTATTATCAAGAAGTAAGATGAAATAAATAAATACGTTCCATAAACAACATTTCGTCTGGGGGATCAAATGTTCTTATACGTGCAAGTCAAAATAAATTGAAATGATGAAAAGAATTTGGTATAAGCATAAAAAAATGTCTAGAAAAATATATCATTTTATATTTATTATAATATTTTTCTCGTTTTAATTGGTTTAATTCTTTTTACATTAGTGTAAGTAAAATAATAAACTATACATTTGCTTATTGAAATTGAAATGGTGTATAATATTAGCTAGTTTTTATTAGGAGTTAAATAAAAAGAGTTTTTGGGGTCATTGATTATCTCCAGAAACACAGCATATGAAATAACTAATCAAATTCAACAGTAAATTAAGATTTATTTAACAAAAAATGTAACTAGAAAGATGCAAAAATCTATCAATAGATTACAAAAGTTTAGGAAAAATCTGCAAGTCAAAATAAATTGAAATGACGAAAAGAATTTAGTATAAACATAAAAAAATATATCAAATTATATTTTGATTCAACTTGTAAATGAATACAATTATAATAATGAAATTATTATTGTATTTTTCTCGTTTTAATTGGTTTGATTCTTTTTACATTAGTGTAAGTAAAATAATAAACTATACATTTGCTTATTGAAATTGAAATGGTGTATAATAGTAGCTAATTTTTATTATGAATGAAATAAAAAAAATTTTTGGGGGTCATTGATTACCTCGAGAAACACAGCATATGAAATAAGTAGTCAGATTTTGTATTCAACAGTAAACTCAATAGATTATTATTTTATTTTTCACGGTGTAATTGGTTTAATTCTTTTTACATTAGTGTAAATAAAATAATAAACTATACATTTGCTTATTGAAATTGAAATGGTGTATAATATTGGCTAGTTTTTATTAGGAATGAAATAAAAAGAATTTTTGGGGTCATTGATTGTCTGCAGAAACACAGCATAAGCAATAAGTAGTCAGATTTTGTATTCAATAGTAAATTAAGATTTATTTAGCAAAGAAAATTATCAATAGATTACAAGAATTTAGCAAAAACTTATAAATGTGACATGAAAATATTAATATGCAAAACTTCAGATTTAAGTTGAACATTGTTATTTCTATTTCCGTTATTATAACATTTTCTTTTAATAAAGAATACTGATATATATTAATTAGACTTCAATTTGTCTAATTTGCTATTATTACTAAATGCCGCGAGCTTGGTGCCCTTGGCCCTCACTTCCATACCTCCACTTTTCTGTTTAACACACGCTTTTCCTAATTACAATACAAGACAGAATAATTTATCGTGTAACCGTATTTGTTTTGAGTTTAATTTGTTTGTGATGCAATTGTTTAAATCGCTAAAAAGTAGCAAGGTTTCTTGGACATTACTTATTATACGTTATTTAAATAATTTAAATTTTATAATATAATTATCATACATTATCGTGAATTATGTTTAGACGTTGACACACTTTTCTTAGCTTTTCCTTGCACTCGTTTTTCTGAATCTTCTTATTTAATTGTTCGACTTGAATGATCAAATATTAGCATATTTTTAAATGGTCTCCGCCTTTATAAATAGACAATTTAGTTGAGAGAAATTCATATACAGTTAGTAATAATAATTTTATATAAAAATATTTAATACTTTTTTTATATTAAAGAATATATGAAGACGGACGGAATGGGAATAATATTGCAGTAAAAAATATAATAAATTATATACATATGGCATATTAAAATGTGAAAAATGAAATGGCATATTTATTCACCTATGCAAAAAACATCTACTTGTTTCAATAAACACCTTTTTTATCAGAAATCGTTAATAGCACTAATTAAACTGAATTAATAGCTGAGTTCATCTCTAATTTGAATTTGATAAAATCGCATGATTATATTAGTATACACGGCACGGATATCTTGATTGCCTCACATCAAACCGATAATTATTAATAAGCTGTTAAATCAATAATTTTGCATACAAATTAAATGTTGATAAAACGCTATTTTTGATTATTTCAATTATTTTGCTTGTTTTATTATTAGAACGTTATTTATCGCCTTGGTAATGAAAGTCTTATTACTGGCAGATTTTTCAAGGCTAAATATCAAATTGAATTATTCAATTAACAATCCCTTTTCTGTTTAATGTCAAATATCATATGAGCAATAACGTTTTTTTTATATTAGATTATATAAATCATATAATAAAAAAAGCAATGACCCTATAACAGTGAGTGTTGACAATTGACGATAATTTCAACATAAAACAAAATTGGGACATTAAGGTTCATCCCACCACGCATTTTTTTCATAGCAATGTACTTGATGTCGATTAATAAGCGACAATTGATAGAGATTTTTTTAGATTTATTCATAAACAGCATCATCTCCTACTTTCTATTTTTTAATGTTAAGTGGATACATCCCAAATTAGAAATTCAATTGTTTAAAATTGCATAATTAATTATTGATTAGTCTTTAACACACATTTTCATTTGAACTGCTGACAAAGAAATGAAGTGAAATATTTAACTCGTAAAAATTAGAAATTCACGTTATGCAAGGAACTTTTTCACAATATTTTTTCCCCAAAAAAAGCTGTTGACAAGTTTTGTGAAAGAAAGCGTTTATGACATTTTAAATAATCCATCGTAAATTTGCATAAGTTTAATCACCAATTTATTGTTTTATTTTATTCATGCAACAACTTTATTATGTATCGATCTTTTAAAACGCATGTTATTGTTGCATCACAATGTCAATCGATGAGTAATTTAATTAAAACGATATTAAATATCGTTTTGCTCCTAGATGAGAAGTAAAAGTAACATTGAAAAATTAGATTGTTGCCTGAACGTTTCCATTCATCGCTAATGTATTCAATTAACCTGCGCTTAATCATTATTTGCACATTTTAATTCCAATTAATATTTCCTATAATTTGCAAGAAAAAAAATGAAAGGTAGCTTAACATATCAATAAAATAATATATAAAATATGTGGTTTTTTCATCTAAAAATTAATAAGAACATTATCTACACCCAACAATTTTTACACTGCATTTACGTTCCTGGGAAAACCGTGCAAAAATGCATGCAATATATATTGTATTGCAGTAAAATTGAACGTATGTTCTAATAAGCAAGAAATAAGGCATTTTTATTACAAAAAATAAGATTATTGTTAATAATCCATAAATAGAATTCGCAGTGGACGTTATTTTCTTTGTCTTCAAGGTGCATTTTGCTTTTTTGCTTTATTCGTTGATCTTTATAGATATATCGCAAAATTCTTATAGACTATAATTAATTAGACTCTGCCATAAAGAATTTTTAATATATATTAATGCTGTGTTAAACATTTTAAGAAAGTTGGTAAAATTTTGTTGAAATGTATGAAAATTAAACATTAGGCTGGAAAAATTAAAAGCATCCGATGTAAATTGTGTTTTATAATTCGTTTGGAATTAACAATTTTGTATTAAAAACTGTTATCAAATGCTGTTTTTTTCTCTAATTGCTTATATAGTTTTCTACATTTGTTGACAAACATCTGAAGATTAGATGCAATTTTGTAAACAAATGTTGAGTATATTTATTTTATGACTACTGTTCAGATTTTTTCACGAAATAAAGCGCCGTGTGTAAGTTAAGCGTTTTGTGCCAGTGTTTCTCAACCTTTTTTTATTCGCGGATCGGTAATTTTATTAATTTTTTTGCGGCCCTTTAATATAGTCTCAGTTTTAATTTGTACCTGTAAATATACAATATTATAAATTATATTTGTGTAAAAAACTATAAAGACGCGCTTCAAGTAAGCAATTTAACTACAATGTGAGAGCTCTATTTTCTGAAACCGGCAAAATTTCCTTACGGACCGGCGGTTGAAAATCACTGTTTTATGCGAAAAACGAACGCAACAGAACATAATTCATGTGATTTCAAATTTCTTTATTATTAGCGTTGGCTTATTTTTTCTTTAAATCTGTTATTAACTGCTGTTTTTGTTTTTTTAATTGTTTATATAGTTTTCTTGCATCGACTGACAAAAATTTGAAGATTATACGCATTTTTTCATATTGAGTATATTTTTTCAAAATCGTGTAAATAAGAGTTGGGTATATTTATTTTATCTTGAAAATGATATAAAGAATTTTATAAAATTTATGCTCCATATCTAAGTTAATATACTTAATGAAATATGTTTTTTATGAGCACCATATAATTTAAAAAAATAATGTTACGTTATTAAAGTTTATTATAAATTGGAAAAAGACCCGTCCTTTTGCTATAAAGATCTACTGTTTAGAAAAACGTCGTCGTTGTTTGTTTATACAAGAAAAAAAATATGTATAAAATATTTTCGTACAACATCTTTGTATACATTATTATGTTACATATTTTGATTTGATATCATTATATTTTGAATACAATACATATGTACTGTTAAGTAATGTTTATGGCATGGTATGGTATGAAATTAATTACATTGTTGGATCTTTGCTTACCATAAACCAATAAAAATTATCTAATTATCATTCTTCGAGTATTATTATCAAACCAGCTTTATTATCTATAATAGACGTAGGCATAAATGTACAATTTTGTGGTTTGAAAAACAGTTAGAATTTTATAATCGTCCCATATTTTATGCGTCACACAATAAGTGATCAATTATATTTAGGTAATCCTCGAATTGATTGCTAATTTAAATTACACACGCATTATCGTACTTACGTTCGCTTGTTGTTGCTGTTGTTGGGCGAGCGCGGCTTGCGCTACAAATTTCGAGCCAGTCGCTGATCTTCGTCGATTAATTTCTGTATTACTTATCGATTCTTTAAATCCTAATTCATCCCCAAGACTAAACCCTGCAAGCAAACGTTATTTATAAATGCACAAATAATTCATTAAAACCGTAATACATAAATTAATGTCCTCAATTTAAACCGATAAATAAATAATTAGTGTTTTAATTGGTATGCAGTTAACATTGTTTTTTCTAAATGTTGGTCAAATTTGAATTCTTACGGTTGTTCATTTTTACATTTTTGTTTTAAATGCATACATATACATACATATATAAATAGAAAGCGCGCTTATTTCACGCACAATAACAATATTATTATCAACAAATCGTTGCTGTTGTAACAATTGTTTTTAATACGTATACGTAATGTAATGAAACAAATTTCATGTCTATATTGTAGTTAAATTAAGGACATTTTAATGAGTGATTGATGTTTGTGATATTTACACTCTATGTACATTTTACAGCAATTAAACAAAATTATTTTTATCATAAATATGTCAACAGAAAATGGAAATGAACAAAAAAAATCAATTAAATGTTTGTGATTCGGCTAAAATAAAAGATTTCTAATAATTTTGCATATTTATGATGAGCTAAAAATGAAATTTATATTATTGAATATATACAAAAATTTACATACATACATAGATTGATTGTTAATGATGAAGATGAAGATGTATATGTTAATGAATGAATAATGAAAAATATCAGGTTGAACCGAAAATTGCTTTTGCTGCTACACTTCAAGGGCAAGATGTAGTAAATAAATGATCTTGACGGGAAAGTTTTGAATCATCTTGCATATTCGTCCTCAATTGCAGACCGCATTCGATTGCATGCAGTAAAATGTTTTTGAATGAATTTTTGATTCAACCCAACTACAGATAAGTAAGCAAAGTAGGTATACCAATGGAAGCGTGGCCTTTAACACCACCAAAGTTCCTTATTCTAAATAATGTGCTCTTCTTAAAAGCACAGTGGATATTAAAACCGAAATTGGACTCGACAACACAAGTGGCTACACCAATACGCCAATTGCCTCCTGTAAGCAATAAGATTCATCCAAGGAATAAATAATATCAGATATGTTAACTAATAATTTATGTATATAAATTTTACGCAATTTTAAATACTACTAGGATTTTGAATCAACTAAGAAATCGATTAATAATAATAAGAAATAATTAGAAACTATCCTAGACTGGATGTTGTTACACAGAGCTTTCATGCAACTAAATACATATTTTCTAAAATAATAGGTCCGTGTTTTTCTAACAAACAAAATGTTTACATGTTTAGTTGGGTTACATTAAAAATAGAAACATATATTACAATTTAACAACACGAATACTAACTATTTATTAATTATTTCTTATAACATTTTGATATTTATTAATAAGGCACAATGCTCCCCGATATGAAAAAATGTTGTTTAAATACTCTCTTTTTCTTCTGCGCGCATAATATTATGTGATGTCATCTAATTTAATCCATTAACTTGACACATATAAGTTGAGCAATTAAGAATTTCTATTTGGATTATGTAAGATTAAACTTTGAGTTTGTTAAAGTGGTCAAAAAGTTGTGTTGGAAAAATTTAGAATTGTAAATATACTTTTATCATTATTTGAATATGTAATGTATGGAATACATTAATTGCAAAGTTTTGAAAAACATTCAAATTTCCTTATTAAACACTAAATTAATAATAATTTGTTTTAAATTACGTATTTGCTCTAATTTGAAAATAATATACAATAGTAAATATATGGTACTTGAATGGTTAATATGTGGAATACAATTTTACTAAATAACTTTTTTGGCTAGCTTTATAATACTCTATCCAAATTAATTTTTTCTATACATTTTCAATTGAATCGTTCAGTAGTTTAGATTAAATACTCTTTAAAAGTGTTAAACTAAATAATTTATAATTATAAACAACTATATAACTAAATAATATTTCACGGCATTCAATCGCAACTGTTGTACTTTATAGCCAATTGATATACTCAAAAACGATTATCGAATTGTATGTGTAGAAGTTTGATTGCTAATTAAATATACTTGAATGATTAACATGTGGAAAACAATTTTACTAAATAACTTTTTTGACTAGCTTTATAATAATCTATCCAAACTAATTTTTGCCATACATTTTCAATTGAAACAATCAGCAATTTAGATGAAATAGCCTTTAAAAGTGTTAAATTAAATAAATTAGTAATTATAAACAACTATATGACTAAATAATATTTCACGGCGTTCAATCGTAACTATTTCACTTTATAGTCAATTGATATACTCAAAAATGATTATCGAACTGTATGTTGTAGAAGTTTGATTGCTAATTAAATTCCGTTATCCCGTTTTATTGTAATTGTCAATTAACTCTTTGATTCAGTTTCACATTAAGTTCATGTAATGACGATGTTGTCATTTATACAAAAATAAATATATGAGTTTTCTAAGAAAGCTCTCTAAAGTATAAACAGTATTTAAAAATTTAGTTAATTGAATGGGTTTACTAAGCCATTTATTTGATTGAATTGTTGCACAAATATCATATTTGTTATAGATTTTTTTAAAAAGTAAACAATAACTAACCAAAGCAAACAGCAAAAAAGGTTAAAATCTTTCTTTCTTCCGCTTTGATGTTTGTTGTTTTAATTTTATTGCTTTGTTTGTCCTACTTACTAAATATAAATTTAAAATACAATATATTTACTTTTCTTAAGATGGAAAATTGCCCCATTGCCCCTTTGATTGATAAAAACCGTACATTTAATTTACTGTAATTTTACGGAATGTTTCTCAACCCGTTTATTATATCATGTAGATCATACGATACCTGTATTCAGGTTCATGGCAATTAAATGAAAGAAATTTTGCCACGGAAATTCCCGAAACCATTTTACCTTGACTTGTAATCCAAAGAGAATTTATTAAAATTTTATGCGGTTTAAGTACGTTGAAATTCCGGCATGTGCATTATTTAAACTTTCTATAATACAATCCGGTAATATTGTTACAATACTTAAATAATTATTAATCTTCTTTATAAAGTGGAAGGTTTTTTTTCTGCTTGGGTTATTAGCGATGTTATTAATGCGTTTAGTTTTATTTCTTAATTTAAGCTAAGTAATTTATATCGTAAGCATTTATAACAAATTACACTCGAACTTTATGAAACTTTTCTTTACTATAATAAATCATTTTAATTCTAAAATTTAATAATAATTTTTAGTTTAAATTCATTAATTTTCATAAAAACTAAAATACATATTGGACATAATTTTATTATTTAACGTCTTATCATTAAGTTCGAAAAGCGCTTGAAAACTTTTCGATTACTTTCTATAATACTTTTCAACATGATGTGAGAATATGGAAAAAAATATTAAAAGTTTTCTTTTAATGTTGACATAAAAACTTATATTATGCAAAAAACTATTAAATATTTTCTCTCTCCCATGATAAATAAAACTAGCCGAAATTTAATGCGCATACCTTAGTAATATTTAAATTCATGAAAATTTTACTCCACATGTCTGAATAATAAAATATGGGTTTATTCAACGAACTAGAAACATTGCATTATTTAAAACTGTTCATCATAAACTAAATATTATTTGTAATACATACTATATTGCAAATTGGAGCTGTTGTTGATTTGTTTAATACATTGCATCATAATATAATCTACAGAAACGATCAAACTTAATATTCACCATTGCGTAAATATTTAAATTTTGTTGTCTTTATCGCTTTTCTAAATAATAAAATTTGTTTTACTAGCTATTTATCGGATGCTTTTTGATTATTTTTAATTTTATTGTCATAAAAAATATCCATAAATCCAAATAAAAATATTAAATAAAATAAATAAAAAAAAAAACAAAACGGCTTCTACATTCTCGATTCATTTTATGGTGTCGTAAATAATAGTTGACAAGATGTGATTAAAATTTACACTTTTTTTGTCTTTATTTGTAGGCATTTAAATATTTGCTGCTCGTTCTATTTTGGCTTTTACAAAACAATTACTTGGCAATTAGCGACAAGTTTTTCGCAAAACTATACACAATGTGTTTGTTGTAGAGTTTCTCTATGAGTGTGACAAATTAATACTTTAAAAGGATGTTGTTTTTTCTTCCACCGATGAATGTTTATGATTAATTTGACCCTAAAAGCTGTACAGCTCAAACCGTTACTTTAGCTCTCGATTATAATTTCACTTATTCATCACAAAAAAATGATAACATTCACTTAAAATTTACTTTTTTGTCTGGTGAAAATGTGGGTGTTTAGCGGTTGTCCGCTTATTCATCGATTACATTTTTTTTCTTAGAAAATAAAATGAAATAAAATCAAACGTAGGTACTTTCAAATGGTAAATTCTTTAATTTAACCTTGGTTTTTACGTTCAACTAGATGTGAACCATTTTATAGCATTTACTAAGGTTTGTATTTAAAACTTAATCGCCTTGTATAATTAATGAAATAATATTTATTATGAGTGTTTTTGCACAAAGACTGCAAAAAAACAAAGAATATATCTAGTTAATTGTTGGCATGATTTATATACTATACGTTGACCAAAATTCATCAATTTTTATTTCGCCTGACATTCCTATTGCTATTGACACATACTTTAGAAAGTCTATTGATTGTAATTAATAGTATATACAGTTTTCAGCACTTTTTTTAAATTAATAAAATGAGTTTGTCTCACTTTTTATTATTTAATTGCTAAATTTTGAGAACGTAAATATAACATTTAAATTTCTTTATCAAATAATTTGTTTTACATTCATTTAAAATCACATATTTGCTCTAATTAATGAATCAACTTTCTCATCTTTCGTGCGTCATGATTAACATATTATTTCAGCACGTGCTATAATACATCATTTAAAATTAAGTAATTTATAGTAGTTGATAAAGGTTAAATAAAAACCAGCAGGTACTTCACGACAATTTGCATTTACCAATGTATTTTATAAATATTTTTGTAGCATTCATCGATGATGCTGCCAGATGAATTTTAGAGACAAAATCTGTAATTATTTTGCCTCCTTTGTTTTTTTAATTGGTAAAAATACATTCGATACATGACAACACACAGAATAAACGGACTAAACTTATAGAGAACGTTACAAAAATCGCACGATTATTCAAACAAATCAAAGATAAATTATTAATTGTTATTTGATGTATCGTTACTTTAAGATAATCGCATTTAATAGATAACTTGCAGAAAAATTGATATTATTTGGACCAAATTTAGAAAAAAATCAAAAAAATCAGATTTAAATAAAAAAATCTGATTTTTTCCAACCCTGATTTGTAGAATTATTACAATTAACATCTTTGATGAACTAGTAATTATTATTAGTGACCTACCTAAAAATTTATACACATTTATTCTCTTAACAATGCAGATTTTGTATGAAATTTGATCGCATAGCAAAGAAGTACCCGAATTATTTTATACATATAATTTAATTATTCGTATATGAAAAGTTTTGTTTTACATTTGAATAAACAACAAACTTTTTGTATAATTTTAGTATGGCATATTTTTAGAGGCAAAGTTGATTGTTTTTAATTAATTTCCAATTAATAAACTTTCTCATCTTTCGTGTATCGTCATGAATCATCGATAAATTATTTAGTTTTACTCGAATGTATGTCGTTTATATATATTAATCAAACACTTTGCTATAAAATAGTTATTTAATAAATAAAAATTCTTTTCATTATAGATTTTATCACGAAATTTATATTCGCCGAATTCCAACTGAATCAGCATAAATTAACTGGTGGCGATAATAAATTGATGTACACGTTTGTATTAATATTTATATTATCTTTGAATTTTCATAAAGATAATCATTTTTGGGTTGTATCTAAATGTATGTCATATAGTGATGAGTAAAATTGGATACTCGTCACTGCACTATTTGGCAGTCAAACACGAGACCCACTAACCTACATTATTTACGTACGGTAAGAATATTGACTCAATAGTTTATTTTTTGTATAAGTAAGACATCAAAAAAAATTCGCCCAACGTGCTTTATTTTATTTATAAAAGCAATTTGTAAAAAATTAGAATACTTTTACTTAACCAGGATATTATAATAAATAGACAAATTAGCGTGCCAAGTTGGTTTTTGTAATTACGCTTTGATTTTCGATAAAAATTTGTTTAGAAAATGTGCATTCATCATTCGCACGTTTTAATGCAATTTTAAACGTGTTTTTGTGACTTTCTAATGATTTATGATAAGGGGAAATTTCGCCAAATTAAGGGGTTTTAGTGTAATTGCTTTAATATTTGCCAATTAAAATACTTTAGACGCATATAATGTTTATTCTGCTGGAAAATAAATCAATAACTAATAAAAGTTCCCTATTCCAACAATTAATTAACATTTCGTTTTACGTTCCATGCGTACACATTTTAAGTAAAACTTAAAAAATAATTTAACGCAGTTTGTTTGTTGGTACTATAAATTACAGATTACGTTTCTACTTTATGTAATTTTAATCTGTTTTTGTGCAATAAATTCCCAAAATGCCTAAGAAAATAAAAATGAAATTCAGCTACATGAGCAAGACATAAATTTCTATTTTTGTAATGCTATAATGAATTACTAAAAAGCAGCTAATTAGTTAACTGTTTTATTGTACTAAAAAAGCAAGTATTGGAAAAAACAGCAAAGTTTATAATTATTTTATCATTTTTCTTTTTAACAATTCAATTAGACTAGCTTTTATTGTTTTAAGTATTAAACATTAATTCACTTTTACTTATTATTATTATTTTGTTTTTTATCAATGTTATATACGCATTCACATATTAATTAAGAACTAATTCAAGATTTTATTGCATAACGCGGCTGACCAAATTTAAATGAATCTAATTAAATAGTTGTGCGCATTAATTTACATCGAAATTTGTCAAAATTAAATCATTTATACAACAATGTTATTATTGATGAAGGTCATTACTACGTGCAAATTGCAACACAACACGGCATTTTAGAGGATGAATTGGTTTTGAATTTTAACCACTGGATTTTATAGTTAAATCCTTAATTGCACTATTAAACGAATTATTAACACTATTGAAAGGTTGATCCTATTGTGTGTATGTGTGTGTTTGTGTCTATTGTTTTTTTCTCTCAAAATTAAATTGAAGGTTGCATCATTTAATGATGAGTATTTGAGTATTTACATTTTAACAATTAGAGAGCAAAATGCTTGAATTTTTCTTAGTAGTATTTACACATTATTACACTTGAATTATTTACAAAATTTTTAATTAGTAAAATAAACAAGTTAAAATACCTAGGATTAGTAGAAATAATAGAATATTTCCTCGTTTCATTGTTTATGTTTATGTTTCAATCGACACTATACTTTTTAATTAATATATGTTTCTTTATGTTGCAGCAGCACCAACAATTTATTATTTTCTAAGAGCACATTACAACCCAGTGAACGTGTTTACGATCAAAAGCGGTTCTAGTAGTACTGGTAAGTGGTACCCGAGTCTTTACATGTTGCCCCCCAAAGTATACCATTGCTGACCCAGTCTCTACCCACCAATGATATAACGGTACACATGCATTTTATACATATAAGATACATATATTATGTTAAATGCATTTTTTTTCCTTCAAATCCATATCACTTGCTTTGTTTTCTTGTTAATAATTAGATTATTGACTGGGAATGAGAGTTTTTCTTGATTTTCTAATGAAACTTTCTTTATTTATTCATCAATTTGCTACGATTTTCAACAAATGTTATTACAATATTATTATTATATGAAAAGTTAATTATAGCAAGTCGATACATAATATTTATTCAATCCATACGGTATCATTTGAGTGAAATTGAAATTTTCAAATTTAATCATAATCGTTATTTGCATTCTTTCCATCATGATTTCAACAATGATTGCCTTTTACATTAAGTTAGTAGTATAAACATATTTATTGTTTAGATATTGCAATGAATAAATAAATAAGCAAATAAAAAGTTGCGTTTGAAGTAATTATAATCTTAACCAACACTTAAGTCTTTAATATTTTGGCACTTAACCTCAATATGAAATTTTCTTGCAAAGTTAATCTGTGATTTTTCAAGTAATAAATAAAACTATTAACTTATATAAAAGTGTATTATATAATAATTAAAATTGCATTGCACAAAATAATTATTAAATTTAATCTATTAAAGTATTATTTTAACAAGTGCCAGAAATGATTAACGCTGTAACAATAATATCTATCATTACAGCTATTGATACATTTATTTACAATTTTTTTATTATACACTCGTTATTTTTTTCTTTAAAATTTATTATTTACAAATGCGATATGGCTCAATTCGAAATTCTAATTGTTTATTAATAAACTTTCTATCGTTCCCATCCATGTTTGTAAACACTTAAAATTAAGCTATTATTTTTATTTAATTGCTCTATAATGTTGATTTACGATGAATTAATGCAATTGGTGATAGTTTTCTGCAAGTGACGCCAAGATTAACAAATTACTTAACATTTTATACATAAACTTTGATACCTGTACGGTTGTGCAATTTATTTTAATCGCATATTGACTGTTCAAGTTCGTATTTTTTATGCATTCGAATCTAGTTCAAATACATTCTACAACACCAAAAAATAGAAAATACTCTTAAACAATAATTAATAAGGTGAAATAATTACATATATGAATTTTGTTTTTTTTTTTGGCTTGCGCAAAAAATATTAATTGATTGACACATTTCATTCTTTTTTACGCGTATTTTAAGTAAATAGCTGTGATCAAATTTAATTTCAGCAGTTATTACGATTAATTAATATTGCCTTACTGCTAGAAAAGGATTACAACATTGCTGTTTTAAAGACTAAAAGATAAATTGAAGAGTATATATATAAATTTAGCAATAATTTGACTGGGCAAATGTTCTGTTTGAAGAAAGAAGTATCCATTAAATATTAAGTTGGCACAAACGGTTCGTATCTTTTGATATGTTATATTGTGCACTTTTTGTCTCATTTTTCTAAATAACATATTCACTTAATAATTTATTTTTATTTACTGTTTTATAGCAAATTTTCTGCTCTACAAGGCGACACTTTGTTTTTTTAACGTATTTTTTTCACATATTTTTTTGTAGGTAATTCTTAACATGTCTAAAGAGCAATTTTGGACAATTTTCTTTTATGAATACAAACTAAGCCAAACGAGACGGAATAAAATTTCTGGAAGCAACATTACACAGTGGTTTTGTTAACACTATTGGCGCCCCAAACAGCGTTAATTTTTCGAGCCGTATCCGCAGCGCTTTGGCCTAGCTTAAATTCATAAAAAATTGTCCGAAATTGCTTTTTAGGCATGTTGAGAATGAATGAAGTTTATATATAAGTTTTTTATAAGTCGAAATATATATAAACTACATCCTAAACTTCACTTTTTGAGAATTTCAAGGGCAATACTTATTGAATTATTTATTATCTTGAGAATTATCTACAAAAAAGTATGAAAAATTTACGTTTTTGAAAATACAAAGTGTCACCTTATAGAGCAGAAAATTTGCTATAAAACAGTATATAAAAATAAATTTTTAAGTGAATACGTTATTTAGAAAAATACGACAAAAAATGCACATATCAAAAGATACAAATCTTTTGTGCGAACCTAATAACTGAATGAACTAAATTTAATCATAAGATTGAGTTAATTACCAATAAATGTTTTTAAATATTTAGAATGCAAATACAAATGCAAAAATGTATTAATTATATTATATCAGTGTGACAGAACAAAAATATAATGCTGCAGGGATTTTATACAGACAAAAGAGAGTATAACGAACAAATATGTCTTTGAAGAGCACCATGTCGCACTATAAGTTATTTTACAATATTGAAATTCCAAGTAATAATTTAGCAAATAACCCATATTGCCAACACTACCCAGCGACAAAACAAGTAACATTTGTGTGATGCATAATTTTCCACAATTGTATTGAATGAATATTTATTTATTATTGCAAATTTTAGCGTTTCCTTTCCTTTTTATGAAATTATACATTTTGTCTTTTAAACGAAAATGGTGAAAATAATTTCAATAATGGTGTACAAGTCTCAAATCAAATACTACTAGTTGAGACAAAATAGGAGCAGGTCCGCAATCATGACATTATTCTTCCTTGAAGTTGGCAGTGCACAATACGCTAGAGTACACATATAATTTACGCATTTTTATTGCTTTACTTTATTTGAAAAAGGGGAAACAGTATTTGTCAAGTGTTTTTTATATTTCTTCGGTATCTTTATTCAACTTTCTTTTAAATATTCAGTATTAAAATCGACAGTTCAGTAACTTAATATTATAAGTTGAATAATATTTGCTTAGTATTAATCATAAATCTTCAATGTTAATATCAAGCGTTCTGTAACAGTATCAAATAATCAGTATTACAATATTATCAAATGTTCCATTTGTAATAGTAAAGTATTTTGTTATAGTAATGTGCACTACTGTGCTATTATATAATACATTTGCATATCATGTTTTTCCTTTTCTTCGGTTACATACTTATTTAATTTACCAATCACAGTCTATCTATGCCTCACTTTAGAAATGACATAGATACATTTTAACTACCCTACTAGTTTTCATGTAAGCTTAAATGTTCGTTTCACAACGCTTTTAAGGTAAAACTATATTGGGATAGCGGATGCCTTAAAGTTGAATTTAATGATGTCTCATAGTAGAGCTCATTTTAAAAATGTTGTAAAACTGTAAGGACGTCTCGCCCTTTGAAGTTGGGATATAGATTTCGTACAATTCAAAAAGTACAAGCGAACACCAAATGAGCACTAGACATTCTTAATCCTTATCTATATTTCCTGCCCGTCTGTCTTAGTTTTGTCCCAAATGGTATAGTTACATATTAATATCAATTATAATAAAACCTCATTAGGGTTTTAGCAAAACGCGAGGACGTTCATAAGCCACATATGTTAATATTTTTTAACCTCATCTTTTGCAAGTATGTGAGAGTATAATGACATTTTTGCTAAAAATGAACTAGTGCCCTAACTAATTTAATAATAAAGATATAGATAATTGAAATATGTCATTACGAAGAGGTAGTAAAATATTAAAGGAAAAAAATCAAAAATTTTATAAATGTGCCCAATGAACGTTCTCGCGTTTTGCATTTTTTTGGATTATTAGTCTCCTCTTAAAATCCATACTACAACCAGCGTACGATAAACTGGCTGTTTCAAGTTAGCCCCCGACTTTAACTTCTTAATTATTTTTTTAAGTTTTGGAATTGTACTCGTTTTGTGCCATTTTGTGCTGTATTTTATTTAGTTTGCTATTTTGTAAATGCCATTTTTTGCAATTTCTATCTCGGAGGCCAACTTGATATTCATTTCTCATAAAATTATGAATTTCTCACATTTTTCAACGTTAATCAATTGTGCTCCATTTGTGCTACAAGATTATGCAATTTTGCTGTTTTGCGCTGCGATTTTAAGGCCCAATTTGTATGTTGTAAAGCGATGGCCACGCCCATTTCACTTTTTTATGCAGATTTTGAGGGCCACAAATGTTTCGCTCCTTTCTATGTATATAATGCTCTACAATACATCATATTAGGCCTTAAAATCGCAACATAAAATGGTAAAATTGCATAATCTTGTAGCACAAATTCATTAGCGTCGAAAAATGTGAAAATTTCATAATATTTGAGAAATGGCTGTCACGTTGGCGCCCGAGATTGAAATTGCAAAAAAGGGCATTTACGAAATAGCACAAAATAAATAAATTGCAGCACAATTCAATTGTTTGTGTGTTTGTTTTTCTAAGATATCGAAATCAGCAACTTTTAAAGAAGGTAACAGAAAGATCTAAGACTAATTAAAAAAAGCAGACGATTAGCAATAGGCGTGCTGAGCGATTAGAACAAGTTCAAGGGAAGTAAGTAAAGTAAGAGAAGTGCGTCGGGAATACGCCGATTTATACGCCATCTACGCAAAATTTCTTGAAACCCTGCTTGGAGAGCGCCGCCTTAATCCGGCACTGTCTATAGCCCCTAGGCTATTTGCAATCATCTAAAACTTTTATAATACTTGTAACACTAAAGAAATTTTATTGTAATAAAATATTAAACGATTAAATGCGAGCCTTTAATAAACGTAAATAATAATAATAATAATACATTAATAAATACACTGATAAATATTTATCTTTTAAAAAACAAAACTAACTCATGAAATATCACTTATATGTCAATTAAATATTGACTTAGTCCAAATGAGGTAACCCTCCTCTATCAATCGATTTGCGCGTATTATGAATAAATAGTAGCGATCGTAATTTATTGCAACGGTAATAACGCTTAATTAATTTTGACTTATTACTATAATACAATATATTAATTGCTATGTAAATCATTTAATACTATAATAAATAATTTATTTAAAATTTTTGATGACACTTTCACCCACCTACTTGAAATGAACACATTTGAATAATTTCGCAATCAAATAAATCATTAAATGACTTTTGCAATATTTTTACTACCCGACTGTTTTTAAAGCCACTTCGTAAAATATCACAATCATAAAAAATTTCAACTCATAATGATTTTTATTACATTATTAAGCTATAAATTCTTCGAATATATTATATTAAAATTTGCACAAATATTTATGGTATGACTTGTAAAGATATGTTAGATGTAATATAATATTGTCAATTTAATTAATATCTTCAACAATCGTTTGGCTTGTCATTCCTCGAAATGTTTGTTTTATTTATTGATGTTGTCAAGTTTACAGCTCGGCTAGTTTCAATACATTCAATATATTGATTATTTTTTCAACAAGATAATTATTATTATCGTTTTTGAATATTTTAAGCGCAATGAACATTTTATATACAAAGCAATCATTTTTTGTCCATTAAAAAAGTGAATTATTTTTTAATTGCAAGCAAAATGTTATTTATATCGTATTGGATATATTGTTCAATTTTAATTGCTTTGTTTTTTATAATTGGATTTATACGCTTTCCCTAATATTTAAATAACACCTTTAATTATTACAACGACGACGATTTTTCGCTGTGTGCAATCCACTTTAATGCTTTTGCTTTTCAAACTTTTCAATTTTTATTCCAACTTTCCTAACATAAGCACTTTTTTGAGTTAAATATTCACATAAGTTATGAGCCAAGATTCGTCTATTTTATGTTTGTGTTGAATATTTTCGATTTGAAAACTTTCAATTTGAAAAGTTTTAAATCATTTTTAATTAACTTAAATACATTGTCTATAAATTGTAAATGACATAATTATTCAATAAGAAAAACACCATTGAATGCAAAAATGTGCATGATTTGAATTTAATTATCATCGTGATATTACAGCATTGATGCAATTATTTAAAAAAAAATAAGTTTCCATGAATAAATGACATCGATTCCTTACAAAAAAACACTTTATTACTGCACGACATTTTGCGACCTTATGTTCATTAATATATATTTGGTTAACTATTTGTAACATAATAAATTTTAAAAAATAATGCAAATTCAGGACAATAATTTTAGTTTACTGATATATGCATATCTAATAATTTTATAGCACCTTATTTTAATTACTTTTTTTGCTTATCTTTTTAATAAGATGCGCCTAGTGTCTTTAAAATTGGTTATAAATATTATGCCTTTTCATAGTTAAAACAAAAAAATAAAATCAGCCGCTTCAAAATCTAGTATTTTTATTATTTTTTTATATTAGGAAGTACGAAGCGTATCTGGAACGGTTCAACTTCCATTTTTGTGCAGTTTTCAATGTAAATTGTAAGATAGCAATCTCTTGAATTTAGAGCATGTAAACATTTGTTGAGAATTGATTGAAAAATATGTGAGAAGTTAGGTTTCTTTGAATTTTTATTTGTTGTTTTTGCGAGTTATTCATGAAAATTACATAATTATTATTATTTATAGCAATATTTAGTAAAAAATAAAAACATTTATGTAAAATCTTTCAAAAATATACGTTTTTTGATTGTGAGGCAAAATATCAATTTAGAATTTTATTACCTAGTAATCTTTTTGGGGCAAGTTCTACTAAAAAATGTGTGAAAATAGGTTTAAAAATATGTATACAATTACGGAAGCAGTACATTAATGATATGTAATTCTAGTTTTTTTGTCTGAATTTTGCTATTGAATTGTTATAAAATATGCTTACATACAAAAAAAACTAGCCAATGCATATAAAAGAAAATTAATCAATTATATGCATAAATAAATAGCTTCCCACGAAGACATAGTTCAATTTGTTGATAATTTTAAAATCATTTAAATCGCAGAACGGGGAGAGAACAGTATTTAAATAAAGTTGTATTTTTTAGTCAATTCTTCACGTGAGGAATGATTTTTGAGTTTCTTTTATTCCCTGTCCTACTGTTAAATAATTTTAAAATTATCAAAAAATATTAAAACTTGCCTTTTTATATGGACGGGTATTTACATGAGCACCAAATTTTTATTACATGCACAAACAAAATTTTACGAGCCGGCCCTGACTACAATTATAAAATACTTTCATTTAAGCCTTCTATTTTAAAAGTGATCTAACTCCAGTTATAGTTGGTCAGATATTGAATTATTTGTTAAGTTGTAATACTTAGTAAAAACTAAAAGCGTTTATGGAAAATCTTTAAAAAATACAAGTTTATTGATTATAAGACAAAATATCAATTTGTGAAGTATTTTATTCTTTAATTCTATTTTTGGGGCAATTTTTAGTAAAAAAATGTGTAAAAATGGCTTTGAAAATATGTAGTTACAATTAAGGAAACAGTACATTAATGTGATTGTAAGTTTCGTAATTTTTTGTTTGAATTTTGCTATTTAATTCTTATAAAATATACTTTCATACAAAAAAAACTACCCAATATATATCTATACTCATACAAAAAAAATTATCGAATAATATGAAATAACCTCCCACAAAGACGTAGTTTAATTAATCGATAACATAGTATTTAAATAAAATTATTCTTTCAATCAGTGTTTAATAAAATTGTATTATATTTGTCAATTGTTTCCGATGATGTATAATTTTATAGTTTCTTTTCCTCCTTGTCCTATATAATTTAAAACTTATCAAAAATATTGCTTGCTTTGTTATTTGAACGAGTATTTAGATGAGCGCTAAATTCTTATTGCACACACAAATAAAGTTTCATGGACCCGGCCCCGATAACAATTATAAAATACTTGCATTTAATCTAAGTTCAGTTAAAGTTAGTCAGATATTAAAGTGTTTTTTAAGTTTAAAAATAATTAAAAATAATGAAAGCAAAAATGTACGTAGGTAACACAATGTTACATTGTTTAAATGTGTCTTAAGAAAATTAAATTTACAATTACTATGTATTAGTTATTATTAATCAATTAAAATTAGAATTAGATAATTTTGAAAATAAAAGCGCGTGTATTTAATTATTATTATTTTAATAATATTTTATACTTGTAATTAAATATTAATTGTGTACATAAATATTAGTTGTCGGTGACGGTTGAACATTTAAATTTTCATATGTGCAATATTTCATAAAGAAGAATTGATCTAATTATGTCATAAGAATGAAATTAATTAATTTAAAGTAATACATATAGTTTTATTCCATAGCATAATCTATTTGTATTCGCCACTTCAACAACAACAACAAAGTAAAGGCGCTCAATTTACAATTAATTAAAATATTGTACATACATATAATATTTCGTGTTTAAAGCAATTAGGAAACGAAAATAAATGTTTCGATTCGACGCTTAAATAGAACGAAACAATCAGTATCGATCGTAGTGTTGGTAATCATCATAATCCTCATCGGTGATAATTTTTTGGCCGTTTTGTGGCGGTTGGTGCGGTTGAGGTGGAGGAGGTGGTGGAGGAGGCATCAGTTCGTCTTCCTCCTGCGGCGACGACGACTTAACGGGGGGCACGTTTTTGTTCGTTTGTAATCCAGATGCGGCTGCAGCGGCTGCAGCTGCTGCTGCATTCGCCTGTGCCGATTGAGCTGCCAGCTGAGCTTTTTGCGCTGAATCTCGCGTCGCCTCGAAATCAATTCGTAATCCATTAAGTTGTTCGATAAGGGATTGTAAACGGATTTTTGCTGCACCGACCATCGCGCTCTGCAAGATCAGATTCAATATTGAATTTATTGCACGAGATTTTGCTGCAATAAATTTTCTATTAGTGTAAAATTAGAACTACACCCCAGCACTTTGTTGCTTCTTGGAGCGATACAAAAAAAATGATGTCAGATAAAATCTAATGTAATAAAATTTGGGGCTTTTAGCATTTGCTTTTTTACAATAGTTGTTTGTTATTACTTGTGCGGCTAATTCTCCGGCTGATTCGGCTGCGGCCTGCTGTGCATGTTCGGCCGTGGCCTGTGCGGCGTTCAAAGCCGCCTGGATGATGTTGACTTGTTGTTGGGCTTGTTGCGCCGCTTGCTGGGAGGCCAAAGCGCTACGTTGCGCTTGCTGCAATTGCATGTTTTCACCGTCGAAGGCTACTTTTGCTTCTTGGACCTGCTGCTCAACGCCTTGCAAAATGACCTGTTTACCAGCCAACGCTGCTTGAGCGGTCGCCGATGCCTGAAGCAAAATTTACCTCACTATTATTTCCGCGCTCATCGCACAGCTAACATTATTGATTAATCTAATCCTCTAGCTCTATTATAATTTATTGTATTTCATTAAAATAGTTCCGGCAGTGTCATTAAACTTGCCACTATATATTCAATATATTCAAATCCTCAACATTGCCAATAAGTAAACATATTTTTATTAGAATATTAGTTTGCTTAATTAATTATATTTTAGTCACATAAATTCAGTAATTAAATTTTTCTTTAATTTTGTAATTAAAGAACATTCTTTGTTACTTTATTTCTATTTATTTATAAGTTGTAGAGCAGTGGTAGTTAATCTGGCCTCTATCGCTCATCAGTGGGTATTTAGATTTTTAATATGGCCAGATGTCTTCTACAGATTCGTTTTTAGCCCTTTACACACTCTAACATTTCATAGATATATAATGTAATGTTTTTTACTGTCGTAAAAAATTATGTTGCTAGGAAAAACAAACAAGTGGGTAGTAGGTAGACAAATTTTCACTACCACTGTCGTACATGTAGAATTTTGCTTTGTAAACTCTTAAAATGCAAGTCAAACCATTTAAATTTCGAATGGGGTTTGCAATACCGATGTTTTCTTAACATATGATAAAAAGATGCCTAATTTTTGAGGATTGCAAAAACAGCCTAGTTGAATAGCAGAGCTGCATAAAAAAGGCATTTAGAAATTATAGTGTTTGCCTGACTATAAGCTGACTTTTCGATTTTTGAGTTTAATTTTAGGAAAAATAATAAATCCAGAATATATAAAACAGGGGTCGGAAACGTGCGGCCCGCTAAAAGGTAATCACATTACCTTAACATTGCACATTTTTTGAAAAGTCAAAACAACCAACAGTATCTCCCTAACGATACTTAAATTGACTTCTTAGAGTTGCTTGAAAATAATTTTTGTTGTAAATTTAAAGATCTTTTTAAAGAAACGCGACTCCGGGAATACTTTTAAATTTGATGTTTCAAATGTGGCTGAAATTTACAATTAGAACTATTTAAGTCCTATTTCTTAAATTTTAGAAATTTTACAAAATATGTATTTGGGATTTTTGGGAGCATTTTGTAAAGTCAAAATACAAAACAAGAATTGCAGACGAAAAGTTACAAAATATTCTTCTAATCTCTATATCACAATTTATGGCGTACTCAGACAAAATATCAGTTAATATATTGTACAACAGCAGAAATCTCATTGATTGTACTGTATTGCGTATTTATTCTTATGTTAATAAATTTACTTTTGAAACTATTATACATATTTATTTAAATTGTGCAGCCCGTGAAATAAAATGGTTTTTAAAAATGGCCCTTAAGCTTAAAAATGTTGCCAACCACTGATATGAAATGTTAGAGTTATTCTCTGTTTCTGTCTCAATTCAATTTTAATACGATGCAACATTAACGTATCCAAAAAAAATTAATATTAATCGTTTCATTATAAATTACCAAATATTTCAAACTTTACAATAAACTTCCCGGCTTATATTCTCTCAAATATTGTACTGTAAAACCCAATTAATTACTTGTTATGCAAACTAATATAATATCATGTATCGATTTTGATTGCTACATGAAAGTTTGGATTAAAATAGCATCATAAAAAGTCTAATGCATTTGAAGCATATTGTATGTTAGTAAAACTATTTGTGCATCTTACAGCTGCTGCCGCTTGTGCTAAGGTGTTTTTTGCAATATATGCAGCTTGGTTGGCGGCTGCATGTTGATTTTGCACAGCGTTATTTGCTTGTTCAGCTGATCCTTCAGCAATTGTTCGCAAGCCACTACCAGCGCTGAAACCCTGCTTCGGCTTTGCCTGATCCGGACCGCTTGCTGCTGATGGAACCTGCTCGCCGACGCGAGCCTGTTCGTAATTCTCATACGTGTTCGATGCAGCGCCAAAAAAGTCGCGTACGGAGGGTTTATGACGTCGGCTTGATTTTGCCGTGGTGGCAGCCACCGCTGAAAAATCGAAACCGTGCGAGAAACACGTTTACGTCAGAGCCGGTGGAACCAGCTACAATAAAACTCACCAACTGCACAAAGCACAAATATACGTAAATATACGTTCATTCTTGAATTTGAATACTTTAATACACTTTAACTCAATCAGTATTTATATAAATTTAAAGATTTTTAAGTGGGGAAAATCAGATGGTTATGTCGATTTACAAAAAAAAAGAAAAAAAAATGAAATAGTTTTATTTAAGAGAAAAGTGTAACAAATTCATCATGAGTATTGAAGGAAGTTAGAAGCATGAAATGAAACAGCAAAATCATTTATTTTGTTTATTGAATTTTTTGGGCGAAATTTACCTGTTATTTACATTGCATAACCGTTACGGTTTAAAGTGTGCAAAGTTAGATAAACGAAAATGATAAAATCATTACAGATATAAATAAAAATATTATTGTATATTAGATATTTTCTAATTTATAAGTATACCTACATATTATAGATTGGTGTTGCAATGTTTGAATGAAACGAATAATTAGACAATAATAACGTAAGAATATTAAACAATTAATTGTACAACACGTTCAAATTTGCATTATTTATTGTGTTTAGCATGTTTCGCGTTATTGGGACATTTTATAAATATTTAATTATTACAGTACGAAATGTCATGCAATTATTAAAATGGCTATTAATTTTTATGTCCGGAGACAAAATGAAAGTGTAGTAAAAAAACACAGATTGACAAATTTATTAAACTGTAAAACGTTGTGAATTTATGAATTATGGATGTTGTATGTATACGTATGGATGAAATGCTCAATAAGTTAACCTAGAATTAGAATCGGGGCATCATAAACACCAGCAGCAAAACCAGCCGGTGCGGCGGTGACTTTTCTTTTATTTTTCCCCGCTCCCTGTTTTTACCTTCCAGCAAAGATTTTTGTGTTGCTGTTGTTGTTGATGCTAGAAAAGTTTTACGGAAAAACGCCTTGAAATAAAATAAAATTGATTGAGTTGCACATATTGGAAGAAAATGCAATAAACAAAAAGTAGTAAATTGTTGTAATGAAATTTTAAGTCAATATTTTGGAGGAAAATGCAATATTGTGTATAAATCCAATACTAAAAAATATAGATAAATAAATTTATTAAAAGAAAAATAAAATAAATAAAATAGTAATGACAGCGCAATGACGATGTATAGTTTAACCTAGAATTAGAATTGGGGCAAGAAACTCCCCGTGCATTTCCTGATTCACATTCTCCTCTTCCTTCTTCTACTACTACGTGTTTTTTTATTCATTTTATTGTACACATTGTTTGGCCATCTATTGATCGTAAAAAGAACTCGTACATATTGATTACATAATCGCGTACTGCAGTGCGACGCTCTCTAGCGGCGGCCTAAACTCTCTCGTATCGTTCGTATAGTTAGAGTATGGAGTAGAAAAAAAATGACAGCATATTACGTAATAAAGTGCACGTTCGTCGTCGTCGTCGTCGTGCACTAACGCTGCTAACGCTACGCCGGCTACACGGGCGGCTTACAACACCGGCTGTGTGCGGCTACACCTCCTACTACTACCGAAACACTCGGGCACTCGTCGTCGGGTTCCTATCATCATCATCGGCGTGATCGTCAGCCAGCGTCATCATCATTTGTAAGCATTACTACGCACATCTAACGCCCTCTATAGTTGTGTGTTGTTTTCCTGGTGGTTGGTTTGGTGCCGCTAGTTCTCTGGTTTCGTCGAACGATTCGAAATTCCTACTCTGTACGAAAAACGTGCGGTGTCGCGTCATCAGCTGCAGTAAAATCTTCCACGCAAACGCGACGACGAATGTAATCTCCTCTCTCTGTGCATGTATGTGTGTTGGGAAAAATTGCGCATGACGGTAGAGGAACTGAGAAGGGTTATGGCGATATTGTAGTACGGGATATATGACATAACGGGACGGCTTTTAAAAAAAGAACTTTTCTTTTTAAACTAGTCTTTTAATAACTAAATGGGTGAATTTACATTAAGTGGCAACTCGAACATTTCATTAAGTGCAGTGGACATAAACGTGACTACAACAAAAAATAATTCGATTATTTATTTTACCACACCTAATAGAAGTGAATCCCGTCCGACAAATATGCAAGATGAATTTGTCGAGAAAACAGCTGTTGGTGCAACCGACCAAGAAGCTACCGAAAAGAAAGATGAAAGTTCGAATGAATTAGGTGAGAAATGCGAGGTGCAAAATGTTAAAACAACAACGAGTCTGTTGTTTCAAGGAAGTGAAACAAACACCACACCTGATGGGGCATTGTGGTCAACGGGTATTGATGATAATTACGGCCCTAGTCTTGCAAACGTTAATAATAGTTTAGGTTTTCAAAATTTTACGCAACAGCAGCATCTATTCAATCAGACACAACAAGGTAGACGTGCAATAACAGCTAGTCATAATTTCCCGCATAATATAACGCGTCCGCAACCTTTATACAAAAATTATGGTTCGTGGGCAAATCCAGGCCAGAGTTGGTCAAGTAACACATCGGTCTGGAACAGGGGCAGAAGTGTACCAAATTTGACACCCTTACAGCAAATGGGTGTTGCGAACAGGAAGCCGAGTCCTACATTCAATCACCAACAAGTTATTTCCCCAGTCAAGTTTCGTCGAAGCACATCATATCCTGGAAAAGGACCATTTCCTCAACCACCTACTTTTGAAATTACAAATATGGACGAAACTAGAGAACTACTACCCTTTCAGGTAACACAGAAACGGCACCTCTTTTGCACTTGATTTCTCAAAATAAGCAAGACATTCAACCAACACACCTGCTATAGTTTTTTTTAATACATTTTATTTTTTGTATTTGTGTGCTTTATCATTTATTTTTTTTTTTATTTTTTTTATTATAATAATATTAGGCTTTTTTGTGTGTTTTTATGTTCACATAATCGTATCGTATCGTATCGTATCGTAATACTGCAATATTACTTCTCTAGTCACTAATAATAATTAATACGAAAATCGATTTTTATATTTAACAACATTTCCAAAGATAGCGACGAGGACGAGACATTTTCATAAGTTTATAGGTCACGAGTATTGAAATTTTAATTATTAGATTGATTTTAGTCAGGGATGTTCATAATCTAGTCAACAAAAAGCCTAACATTATTACCCCCTTTTACTATACATGTTTTTTTTATTATTAATAATTATGTTGTTGTTTTATTTATTCAAATAATAAATAATTATATTAGTTATTTGTTTTTGTGTGTTTATTGCACTTTTGTGTGTGCTGTGCCTGTGTGTTTTACTATTTTACGACTTGATCATTTTGATGTTGATTTGCTTTATTAAAACTGATTTGGTTTTTTTGTTCATTTTTCTCTTAATTTCATGTTGTTTGGTAGCTAGTGCTTAAAATGCAATTTATTGAGTAGAGACAGGTGAGGGTAGTGACGAGAGTCAAAGCAGAGAGAACCGAAATAGCTGCTCTGCTGCTCGCGGACATCACAAGTTAAATATAAATACTGTCGTTTCCATATTGCGCTAGGCTACTTCACTAAAAATTCTTTATAACCAAAAATAACACCTCAAACACTATATTTACATTCTAAAACTTAATCGTATTCATCATAATTATTTATTTTATTTCAAATAAAAAAATGTGTCTGCAATACGTAGTACATTGAATAATACATACATTGAAATTGAATAACATTACAACAGCAATCTTAAATTGTTAATTATAATATCACTATAATAGATAATAATATCATTATTACATAGGTATACAACAGTAGAGAGACTATGTATGTATGTATAACACAATGTATCGGACATTATTTTGTAATAATAGTGTTTATTTAAAAAACAACGTATTAAATTTGTTTATTTTACAATAGAATAAATAACAAACATTTCTTACTAATATTTTAATACATTTCCGTTAAAATTTGTCGTCGTTAGGCAGCAATCGGCAATCGGCAGTCAGCTAGTCAGCAGTCAGGAAAATCAATTGAATGATATTGAAAAATATAAATGTTGTACAATAATATTTAAATACACTTCCATTAGAGTTTTCAAACAATCGGGCAAAGTAATAAAATATTGTGAGAAATACATTAAAATTAAATTTACTGTATATTTGAGTAAAATCGCCGATAAATTGAATGAATAAATTTCATTTCATCATTTATTAAAATATTCATTACGGCTATTTTTCTTTCGGAAAACTTTATGTTTAAATTCTAAATGTATAATCATTATTTGAGAGTGATTAATTCGAATTTTAATTCACGTTGGTTGGTTGCATGGTTGGTTGTTGGCACATTAGTTAAAACATTGTCACGACACCTTAAAAACGACTTTAATATTTACTTGTTATATTTCGTTATATTTAAATATTTATTCAATGAATACCTGCGTTTGTGTGCAAAACATTGCCACGTCCTCATTACCATTAGTCTAACTGTTAACAGATAACATTCAACGCGACTTATCACATTTTTTTTATTTTATTTTTATATAATATGTGTCTACATATGTATATATAGTACCACTACATACATAATCTTTTAAAAATCATCTTATTATTACATGTTTGTTCTATCTTCGTTTAATGTCTTCTTTATGTGTACTCGCTCTCATTTTTAATATATATATACATGTATACATGTATACGTTGGTGATAATTGCAAAATCAAACATTGCGTTAGCTGCTCTATTAGTTTTCTAAAAATATATTATATCATTTGAAATTTTACTTAGCGCGATGCTCTACGAGTATTAACGTTATTTTTCAACAGTTTTATGTTTGTCAAATAAATTTTTAATAAAACCACTAATCAATTTTCAATTTTATCATTTCATTTTATATTATTACTAATTAATTTGATAAAAATATATTATATCATTTGAAATTTATTTACTTAGCGCTCTATGACTATTATGTTTGTCAAATAAAATTTTAATAAAACTACAAATCAACGTACATTCTATAATTGCAATTAATTATTAATTAATTTTCATGTATTGACAAATAGGATTTTATTAAATTCTTGTGAAAATGAACGATACGTAGGAATTTTGGTTTTATGTTTTCCAATAATTACTAGAATATTTAGTTCTTTGAAATAATTTTTTCCTGTAATTAATTCAATTTTAACATTGAATTTATCTAGAATCAATGAAAATGCAATTTTATTAAATTGCTTTTAATTAAATGTCGATTAAATGTTTACTATTAAAGTGCACAATAACTATTCATGCCACATTATGATATTTAATTATTCGGCGTAGATTTAATAAACTAATTAATAAAATATTTTGTACAATATTCTATTAATTATGATGTTCATTAGTAGAAATAAATGTGTATTAATAGTTTCATCATTACCTAACAACGTATCTCTTACCTAACATATTCAATGCATAGATTTTAATTATGGAAAAATGAGGAGCAGATATATTATATAATATATTCCAAAATTGCGACGCAATAATTGTTTTCCTTTTGCTTAAATAAACGCTTCTTTCATAGAATTAATAAATTACTGCATTAGTATTATATTTTATTTTTAAAACAATATTTTCTCATATAAATTTTTACCAAGCAATTTGATTTCAATTAAAAATATTTTTCATTGTTAATATTTTTATTAGAAGCTGTGGCTTCATTGGAATCTGTCTTTTTTATCTTTCAAATTCCTATACTATAATGAAAAATAATTCTTATAAGAAAGCGCGGAGCTTTTTCATCCCAGTTTGTTAATGCTTTTGCATAATGTGTTAAAACTTTAATGAAAAAATGAAAGTTTAATAATAATTCAACATAGTTTCGGTATGACAAAAAATATAATATAGGTATGGCTTCATAAGTTTTCGCTTTTGTGTGTGTGTGTATGTATTTTGATAATATGTTTTCTGTGTGTTTCATAAAATATTCAATCTTCTACCACATAATAAAAATTCAGCAATAAAGAAACTCCACCATCCTGCCGCTTCCCATTCAAACAGTTTTTGTTCTTCTTAATTCTATTCAAACTTTGGGAACATATTTTACATACTTATGTAAAGCAGCCCCTCTTTTTTTCCATCCAAATTAATGTTTTACACACTCACATTTTGCAACCATACATGCGTGTCTTGAACAACGATTGCATACTCAATCTTCTAGCGAAGAATTAGTCTCATATAAAAATAAATAATTTCAAGGCTAGATAAATTGCAACTTTCATATAAGTAGCGAAACGGATTCGCTTCGATTACGTTTGCAAAAAAAAATTAATTTGATTTTAATGAGTTTTTATCATTACAACATTAAATTATCAATTTTTTTTCATCTCTGTCTCTGTGTTTGGAATCCAGCTTGATAAAAATCAATTTATCTGCTATATATTGAATTCGGCGAAATTTACAAATAATTTATTAATGAAATAAAGCAACGGTAAATATAATCACGTTAATTTTTTGGTTGAAATTAAGCAATCAATTTTGACAGGAAATTTATTGTATCTATATCATTATATAAAGCATGCTTTTACAACAATGACAAAATGTTTGTTTTTTTGTATTTGTCAAATCACTAAAATATTTAGGCTTTGAACTGTATACGTAGTACCTTGAAATTTCGTGCATAATTATTGGGCAATTTCTATTTATTAAAAACGCAAAAAAATATTAAAAGGTATAAATTAATTCTTTATTGATTTCGCTTTTCGCTTCTGTTCATTTTTTCCTCGTCTCGCTTGATTTAGAATTGTTTAATTAGTAAATTTAATATATCTTTGTTTAATTGTGAATTTTCATGAAAACTACTTTGTGTTTAATTAGAAATTCTCTTTTACAGGAAAGGTGCGGAATTGTAAATGCAAACGGAAGCAGTCCTTTGGAATCAATGCGCGGCTTTGAACATATTCTCAATGATATAATGAGAACACCAACTGACACAAATGATATTAAAGGTATGTTAACTGCTCTTTTTTTCGTCTATTTTCGTTTATTTTATTAATTAACTGCAGTGGTGCAACCTGATATTATTGTATTCTCTAAAGCGCTGCTGCATAAGCAATTTAATGTAGTGCCACTTGAAAAAGGAATATTCTGATTATACCAGCACGTTTCTTCCATCGTCATTTCCACACCGGGCGCAAAATAATTACGATTTTCTTTCATTAACAATAATTTAATCAATTCGATTAAGTGCAATTCCAGGAATACTTCCAATTTTAATGATTTATTAGTTGGAAATATTGCGTGTTATTTAAAATTTCATATACACTACGGCAATAAAATTTAGCATTCATTCGATCGTTTAAAAAACAAAAACTTAAAAATAGTTAATCAAGAATGCTTAAAATAACATGTTTTTATTATTGCAATAATAAATTACTTGATTATTTGACAATATTAAAGCCTTTATTCTTATTATTTATATTTACGTGTTTATTTCAATTCATTTATTTATTTAGTATTTTATTCATGTATATTTATATATAATATTTATATACGGGCAGACATCTCGTATTGCTATTTAAATATTAAGCTGTAATACTATCAGCCTCAATTATTAATTATCGTAATGATTTTATTATAATTTAATCGCTTCCGAAATCTTATCAAGTTTCATTATTGTCTAATATGGAAATTTCTTATCTATCTTGACTCGTGTACGATAGCAAATAACATTCAACATATTTCATATTATTCTATTTTGCAATTGCGATTGAGAGAGGAAAAAAACGTTCTATATATATCGTATAAAGGTATGAAATTCAAAGTTGTTTGCAAGTTGTATTAATATTAAATTAATTCTCATTTGAATTAAAACTTTGCTAATTATACACCTTTCTGAATATCAAAATATCAAGATTATTTTCTAATGAATATTTCATCATTAACAAACAAACTTTATTTGCATTTCTTCAAATATTTAAATTTCTATTTAAGCGATTAAATTTCGCTACGATAAATAACATGCTGCAACACAATTTTTTCTCTCTGTATGCTCAAACTAAATAAATAATAATATTTAATTTTACATCGTTCTAAAATTAATTTATCTTCTTTAATGATGTTTACTTTGAAACTCTGAAATAACTAATGAAAATCAGCGCAATCAATAATAAAACATTGTATGTTTGTATTTTTCTATCTAATTTAATCTAGAATTGAGAAATTGGTTGGTTGCTTGCTTTTGAGAAATCATTGATAAATACTAAATACGTAAAATTGTTTCCACCTGTACATGACTAGTTTGCCATAATGTTTATTCTATTTTGTTCTAATTACTTTGAAAATTAGAATGTTGTCAGATGTTATATGAAACTTTGTTTAGCAATTTAACTATAATATAATTATTATTAATACATAGACAAAATAATACTTTGAATTGCAAATTTCTAATTACTTGGCTTGCAATCGTGAACCACTTTTCAGTTATTACTGTCATAAACAATTCGTACGTGTGCTTTGATAAGAATGAGCGTGATATCAATAATTTTTATCATAAATTTATTAAAATCTAACAATATTTCGATTTATAGTATTCGTACGTGTACATGTTTTTTTATTTTCATTCTTTTTATTCACGATGTTTTGTCAAACCTCTCCACCGCAAACCAGACAAATTGATGTATTTTTTATACGGAAATGAAGAATCAGTTTATGGAATGATCATCAATCTTCCCCTATAAACTGTATATCGTTGAGACTCAAATTCTTATTTTCTCGCTTTGACAAAATTCTCCGCTTCTATAATATAGTGTGTATTGCATTACAATATTATTTATTTGTTTTGTGCCTTTTCTATGGGGATTAAAAAGGATTAAAAAAAGTCGAGCGCTTGCAGCGCGAATTAAAACCGTTTTATTGAATTGATTTCACTAATTTGTATAAAGCTAGTTAAAACATCAACAAACAAAGTCATTCAGATCATTTCGATCAATTTATTATAATTGTTCAGCTACGCAACAGTTCCGGAAATTGGATTGTCACACCTCGTATACCTCATAATAAAGCAATCTTTTAATAATATTAATAAATAATTAATATTCTATGTATGAAATATTATCAAATAGTTGATAAATACAGTATTGTGATTTGTGATTTGAGTTTTAAAGCTGCAAATTCGCCTGATAATTTTACTATCTATCTATTATACATTTATTTTGATTTGAATAAATCAGTAAAGCTATTTTAGTGTAATTTTCTTAGAGCCCTCATATTTTAACATCATCAAGATCATCATCATCATCATCGCATTCTATATATAGTATATATAAGGAAGAGTTTATAGATGAACAATGTTATAATAAATCGACCTTCTACTTGCACGCAATGCGTACAAAAAAACAGCAACAACATTATTATTTATTATTAAAACAATTGAACAACATCCATTCGATACTGCCTAGAAACTCATAAATTACCTTCGATTTAATAATGCATTAAATAATTTTTAGCAAAATTAAAATCAATTATATAGCATTAGATGTGGAACTATATGTTTTATTTTTGAAAATTAAAAATTTTTGCATAATAGATTCCAATCACGCTATTGAAATTGAATGGAAAGAATGCATTTATTTTAAGCGACTTATATAAATGAAAATGTATGGAGCTGCTCAACAATGGAAATATATTTCCTCGTTTTTTTTCTGCCTTCATTCTTTTGGTTTGATGATGATTTAATGATAAATGATGCAGAAATTGTAAATTTAATTAATACTATTAAAATAGTTTATAGCTTTTAAGCATTTCCTTCAACAAGCAAATAATTATTCTTCGAAACATAAACTTGCCAGCAGGTACTTTATGTGTTACTATCTATTAATTGCTTCTTTTCTAATATAATACATTGTAATCAACATTTTGTTGTTAAAAAAACTACATATGTTAAAAATGATTGATTTTACGCCGATAATTTTGGATGAAAGGAGGTTTTACAGTAAAACACAGTGTTTGCTTAGTTATAGCCATACGTTTCAGGCATGGTTTTTGGCCATCCTCAATAGCATATTCTATTGTTATAAAAATTACCAAAAAATTACACACAATTACAAAATTACAGACATAGTAATACATAGTGAAAAATAATGTGTGAATAGACAATGTTAAAAGAGAAAAATCAATCATTTCTATTCTACATTCACTGGAAGGCAAAAAAATTCATTTATGTTTTCACATATTAATATTGTGCTAAAAATGACCATGATTTATAAAATTGCAACAGTAGCCTGACCACCCTCAAGTACATACCCGCAAAATGCTAAATATGTGATGAAAAATGGCTTTTTGATTTATGTCCTTGTCACTTGTCACTAAAAGTGGAACTAGGTTTAGGTAGTGATGAGAAAAGATGCTACGTCACAGTTAAATGGTATTTCAGTATGTTAGCATAGCCATAGTCTATCAAAATTAATTATATATATTTAAGTGTGTTAAAAATGCTAAGTGACTTGACGGCAGTAAAGCTACTCCTTTGTGTAAAAGCGAATACTTTTTTGCATTCAATATATAAATAACTAATTATTTCTGGTTTGACTTTTAAAGTCCGTTCAATTTTCTTCAAAAGTGACTTTTTATTACATTACCCGCATGTAAGAAATGATCGTGTATTTTTTAAAACAGATCTGAAATCAAAATTCTATTTATTATTGTTTATGTTTCGACATTTAGCATAAGTGACGTTAAAAATTATTTTGTTCTTGCCACTTGTCACTAAAAGTGGAACTAGGTTTAGGTAGTGATGAGAAAAGTTGCTGCGTCACAGCTAAATGGTATTTCAGTATGTTATCATAGCCATAGTCTATCAAAATTAGTTATAATAAATATTTAAGTGTGTTAATACAAAAAAAAGATGCTGAGTGACTTGGTAGCAGTAAATCTATTCCTTTGTGTATTAAGTGAATACTTTTCTGCACTCGATATATAAATAACTAATTATTTCTGATTTGACTTTTAAAGTCCGTTCAATTTTCTTTAAAAGTGACTTTTTATTACATTACTCGCAAGTACATCCTACGTAGCAGCCCAGTGTAGTAAAAAATAATCGTGTATTTTTTAAAACTGATCTGAAATTAGAATCTTAAATTTTCTTAAAATTCTGCATGATTTGATATTTAGCATAAGTAACTTTATACATTATTTTGGAATATTTAGTGTTAAGTACGAGGGTAAATCAACTAAAATCCGCAATATGATTATATTTCTTGTTATGATGGTAGTGCGATATTAAAAGTACCGAACACATGTATGATTTAATTATGGTTAGGTTTTTAAGTATTTGTGCCAATTTGGTTGTGTCTTTTGTCCTTAATCATGACTGCTTCACTCTCTGTTTGCACACCGTTCAATAATCATTTTTTTGTGGTGGCCAAAATTCATTCTAGACTCTCCGTTGAGGTAACACACTATTCCAGTACTATACCAAAAGTCTATGATTAATTTCAGCCCGCGGTATATCTTCTGCACGCAAAAAAAAGATCACTAAACGTTGGTCTTATTTGGTGCAAACAGAAAAGGAAACAGGCATGTTTAAGGACAAAACAGCGACAATTGAAACAACCTAGCGGACTCAAATGTTTAAAAACCTAAAAATAATTAACCACATTCCAGATAATAGTTGACTTACCCTCATATTATAACACCACTTTCTTTTGGCTATAAAGTTTCAAAAAAGCCATTTGTGCCAAATATTTAAAAACGAACAACAACGCAATTTCTACCCTTGCATGTTTATACTTATTAAGCAACCCTTTATTTTACAATATTATTTAGTTTACAAAAACTTTAAACGAATTATAGATATCAATAAACATTACAATACATCGAATTATAGTTTCGGTAGCGATTTATCTGCATTTGGCACCCGTGTTAAACCATAAAATCTGGCATCTTTTAAAGCAGAGCTGTACTCCAATTTCTACTTACTTCTTTACATTAAATATAATCACAATACGAATTTTCTAAAACTTTAACTTACTATTCAAATTCCGAACTATATATCTTCACCTGCTAAGACCCCCGCTGTGTTGCTATTTTGGTCAACTCTGATAAAGTATGAAAAATGACTTTGCATTAATATTTTTTACAATAGTATGTATGTAATATGTATAATATATTATGTAGTTGAATTTAGGTATATTAACATTATCACAATATATTACGCAATCCAATAAAAGTTTTTTTTCACAAATTTTTATGTTGCATAAATTCCAATATGGCGTGTATATTACAAGTTTATTACATTACTAAAAACTTTTAATGTGGATAAAGTTTAGTATTATGAATATATAAAAATGCAAGCAGCGATAAATTGTGCATTTTAGTAAAGAATAAATAAAATAGTTTTTTTTGCAAAACTATTTCAATATTGTGGGATTAAAAATGTTTCATATTTTCTTGATAACGATTTATTACAATTGCAAAATTGTATTATATATTTTTAATTGAGAAAATTTCAACAAATAAAAATAGGTACATAAATGTGATGTGATACTATAATATCATATACCTTTATAGTAGTATATAGATAAATAAAATGCTGTTAATGTCGAAGAAAATATTTTCTATTATATTTTTTCGTAATAAACTCTATGTGCACGATAAATGTTCCTTCTACTTTTTTATAGACATTTTATCGCTAATTAAATATTTTATTGCGCCCTTTTTGCATTTAGCAACACCAGCTAACCCCCCGAAGGTTCTCATCATTCACAATTGTTTCTATTATTTGCACTTGTACATATATATATAAGAACGTTAATTCCAATCATAAACAAACATTTGTTGTGCTCAAACACGAATTTAAATTGACTCATGATAAGAATTTTATAAAGTGTAAATAATTTCATACGTAAATTCTCACACAGTTCGAAGGACGTTACTTTTCTTCCACAGCCATCAACGAAAAAATCAATCAATTCATTAGTGAATTGCTCGCATTTCAGAAGAATTAATGATATTCTATGAACAGGTCGGCATTGATATTATTATTTACTAACAATAATTTATGCATTATTAGAAAAATTATCTCTACTTACTATCGCTGTAAATAAAAATGGGATAAAAATTGCTCCTCGTTTGTGCTAGATTTTAAAACACTCCAAGGGATTTGTAATTTACAGACTTCAAGTATAATTTATCAAAAGTTTTTTTTATTTTTCGTTTTTATTTTATTGCATTCAAAAAGTTTTACGACGAGCTTTTGCTCAAAGCATCAACGTGGCATATGTCCACTAATCACTAATTTACTTTTTTCTCATTATAGTGCAAAAGGTGTATTTAATACTCGAATAAATACTTGTGATTATTATTGTATGTATTTATATTTCTAATCCATCAACAACATTGAAAACTAAGGCAGTTTGTGAGATTATTCCTATTCATATTAAAATAACTGTACTTTTCATATATTGTATGAAATCATTTTTTGGAATAAAACAATGTTTTTGTTTTCGCTTAAAATCAAAATGTTTTATTGTTTATATTATATAATGAAATTATACATTAAACCTATTAATCATTTTTCTGCTAAAAAAACATTATTACACAATTTCTCACTCACAGCTTAACTTTAAATAAAAGATTGAATTGATTGCATTGAATTAGTTGATATTTTTCATTTACTAATTATTTTTCGGTGTTTAGAAATCTAATCTCGTTTCTCGGTTGCATAATTAATCGATTACATCAGAAATTTTATTGCATTTTTCATTCATTCATTGAAACCATTTTGCTATGCAATATTTATTAAATTTTTATCATAAGTTAATTGCTAATTAATTCTCATTAAATGTTTAATCAATACAATTACAATTCTTAATATTTGTTTCCTTTTAGCATTTAACGACTTTTTTATTTATAAACTCGAACATTCAATGTACATTGAAAATTTAAATTGCTATTAATAATATTGATTGATTTTTTTTTATTATGGAATTCCTTATCAAAACTGCACAGATACTTATTATAGCCTAGAAATAATGTGCTTTTTTACGGTATTATAAAAATGGCACGTGAAAGCAAACCGATTAGCATTTTTCTTCTAAATTGCAAATTATTCAATTAATTAATTATGTGCAGCGCAATTTATTTCTACAAAAAAAATAATAATGGCTTTTGAAAAAGCATACACACACACATTTTTTCGGTAATGAATTCATTGTTTCATTCTTTCAATGGAAATATATTTAATTATTAAGAAACAAAAATCTTTGATGTGACATTTGTTTTTTTTTATTATTTTTAATGTTTTTACCACGATATTATTTTCTCATTTAATCTTTGTTTGCTTTTTGTTTCTTTTTTCCTTAATAAAATGAATAGCGCAGAGGCAACATTGGTATTAATTAAAAAATACTTTAGCCGTGGACTCTTTAACATCAAGGATTTAATAAGAATAATTAAAAAAGCACAACATTCATAGACATCGGCAGAAAATAATGAATTATTAACTTGATGGTGAGTTGTTGCAAAATTCTTTCGCTAAATTGTTCTGGTTGCCGTTGAAATGTCTTCATTTAAAATGTGCTGAGAATTTTTTTTGCTTTTTGTTAAATTTGTTTTAGAGAAGAAAGTCTGTTATTATTTGAATTTCGGGCTGAAAAATGTTTATTTATTTTACAGTAGTAAAAGTGAAACGATTTTCTCACCAATCTAACATAAATCATGCTATATCGGGGTAAAAATAAACATAAAAATGTCAGTAGCATAGTTTACTTTACAACATGATAATTGTATGTTATTTTTTTTACTGATAAGAAATTAATTTACATTTTACATTATAGATAACTCCTTTTTAAATATTTTACCATGTAAATTTATTTTCGCCGCGAATATATTAATTAAAAATGTTGCATTTAGATGCAGCGCACGGCTATTTCGAAACAAATTCTATCATTAATAATGCCAAGTGCAATGGAAATGATTCATGACAACAATGTTAGCGCCAAAAAAATTTATATTTTCCATCATATCATACCTCGTTCGTCGCTATTTAACTAAACATGACGAAATTATTCAGTTTACGATCAATAATCAAAATATTCTATTTATATCTGCAATCGATATCATCGATGCTAGACTTTTATTATATTTATGTGAATCAAAAAATTTATTTATAAATGTGCGTTCTGATTTTATGCATAAAATCGATAAAAGATATTTCCATTTTTTTTGTTGTTGTTGTGTTGTAACAAAACATGGCCAATTACTCAACATTGAATCAATCATTAATCTAAGTTTATATTTTCATTTTTTTAACAATCGATATTTTTATTTGATTCAAGATTAAATTCTATTATTTACCTTTTTATTGCTAATTAAAGAAAGCATAATAAAATTATTCATTTCGAATCAATAATTAAAATGTTTATTTTTAACTTTAATCAATATCAATGCTGATTAAATTTTACTTCCTTTTCCATTCATTGCGAAAACTGCGAGTCAGAAAGGTTTTAATGTATTATTTTTACATAATCCCAAATACGTCAAGTCTTCATTCGCAGGGCAATTTATTATAAACGTTGTGCATATTTTTCGCATCGCTTTAGAAGGAATATCAATGCTGCCTTTATTATTATCATTATTATTATTGTTAGGTAAACAAAGTTTGCAAATATGCACCGTATAATGTTTATTGTCCACTAAACAAAGATTTTTTTGATAGTGGCATAATTATAATAAATATTTTATTGCTGAAAATATGAGAATTGCTCATAAAGTAGCAATCTGAAGCATTTTACGTTCCATTTTATTAGCAAACCGCTCAAAATAAAAATAAAAAAAGCAGAAAAAAAGTTGATAAGAATTTGATTTTAATTAGAAACGAAAAAGATTTTAATTAAATAAGTTTGTTCGAAGATAAGTTATCCTTCCTTCTTAAAACTTCCTCCTAAACAAAAACAAAACAATGCTAACGTCATTTCATTATTAATAATTCTAAAACGCAATGCATATGAAGAAAATCCCCGTGCGCGCTTGTTCCGGGAATTTGCACTTCAAAGAAATTCTTAAAATGTGTTAATAAGTTTCTATTAAAAATTCTTATAAAATACTGTTTGTAAGTACTCGTTTTGATGTGAAAGTGAATTAACTCCCTGCGCATTAAAATCTTTCATTATTATATAACTAATTGTTACATTTTCCTAATCATTAAAAAATATATAGTATTCTATACTATACTATTTTATGATATAAGTTCGGTTTAGTACATTAATTTATTATAAACTGGAACAATGAACAAATTAATATTGCATATAGAGGAGGAATGAAAAAAGAATAAAGCGTTATTGATTTCTATGACTTGGGGATTAATATTTTATTCATTTCTATTATAGCAATTTTTTCTCGTAAAGAACGAATTCTATAATTAATTTTAAACGTTTATTGCATTCATATTATATTAGGGAATTTTGATAATATATAATGATTTTTAATTTGAGATAAATACCTTTTACACTATTTTCAAAATACCTTTCTACGCTTTAACAAAAAAGTATAGATTTGTAATAATACAGTAAGAGTAACTACAAGTAGAGATTTTTGATTCCTATTAGAAAGAACTATATTATTTATATAAATACAAAACAAATAATATACAAATCAATCCAGGAATATCCTTTTGCGAAGACAAGATTGAGATGGTAAATAATCCATGTCAAATTAAAATATTTTAAATGTTTATTGCACTCATATTATATTAGCGAATTTTGATAATGGATAATGATTTTTAATTTGGGAAAATATTTTTTGTACTTTTTCAAAGAACATTTCTACACTTCAACTAAAAAGGTAGACTTGTAATAATACAGTCCTTTTCCAAAACAGTAACTACAGGTAGCGATTTTTAATTCCTATTAGAAAGATTTATATAACTTATATAAATACAAAACAAATAATATACAAATCAATCCAGCAATATCCTTTTGAGAAGACAAGATTGAGATGGTAAATAATCCATCTCAAATAATCTATCAGGTATTTTAGAAAATAAGTACGGATTAAATAAGATACTTATAAACACCCGCTGATAAGGGATAGGTAATGAATACTTTGTTATATTGTAAATTATAAACAACAAGAATAATTATTAAACATTGGACCTCCAATAAGTGTTGAAAAGATATTCACCCATACTCTGACGCAATAAAAAAGATGATTTATTTATTATTACTATTATTATTATTATTATTATTTTATAAATAAAATTACTTAATCATAATGTGTGGTGTCGCTAATTAAGTTATTGCTAATGAAACAATAAAAATGTGCAATAGGATAACGTATCATATTTGATTAAAGTTGCAATAAAATATGCTGATTTAATTGTTAGTCGCACAGCTACTTAGCTTTTTGAAAGGAATTAAAATGTAATAAACAAATATTGATATAAATATAAAGTTTATTACATCGTAGATAAAAATTACCGAAAACCTGTTCATCTATCGATGACATCATTTGGTTCGATAAACCGCAGATACGGAGATAGGCGATAATACCACACCCCAATTTTCTAGATTTTTCATCCAACAACGATACATAATCAATTATTAATTAATATATTATAGTTTTGAGTGCGTGTGTGTTTGTAGAAAACGCCCCAATATTAAATATCAACAACTATGATAATGATAATGCAAATCGATATATTGAAATTTTGTAACAGTTCCATATTTAAATGCATAATTTGAATTTGGATTGGAAAACAGCGGCGTTACGCGTTTCTCAAAAAAATTGACCTAGTAAATAAGTAAAATTAGCAATTACTCTATTATATACGTTAAAGTAGTAGAAAAATGTATTATATAAATTAAATGAATCGGTTGTAATTTAATATATATATTTTTCATCAACACCCCCCAAAGGCGTTGCCCCCCCGCATTGCAGACTGTTCATTACGTCACTAGCTCTAGCCTCAATATTCGAAATTCTAAATGTGCTAAAAATTAATTATTGAAATTGAATCTAGCGATAATCTTCTCTAATAAAGTGTTAATCATGTGTTCAATGGCGCAACGTCACTAATTAAAATTGAAATCATTATAAAGGCAAGGCTTATCAAGCGCCTCTAATATTAAAAATAAAATTGTATATTATTATTAAGATACCTACATGTATGCATGTATGTAGCATATTTATTAATTTGTAATTAAAATTCATGGTCTAATAAAAATGAGATTTGAGTGAAGCAGCAGCAGCAGCGTGTGCTTACGTCGGGCGACCCCCTTGCAGCCCCCGCGCATAGAATAGATGAATAGATAGATGGATGGATGGATGGTTTGGGGGTGGATGAGGAGAGGAGTTAGTGCGAGCAACGAGTTCGCACAAAATTTCAAATATTATGAATTTGGTTGTTGTAATATAGGGCGCTCGCTTTTTCAGCCAAAGCGCATCGATTTCTACATGCCCTAGATTTTGACAAGGGGTGGTAGAGGGTATTTAAACCCTTCACAGAGCACCGCAACACCCGTAAATGGTATTTTATGTAACTGTATGTTACGGATTGCGAGTGTGGCAATTGCCTAGTTTTATTTTTTGTGTGTGGTATATTGAATCGACGACGTTTTTATTTTATTTTTGAATGTTGTTGAATAAGTGTTGTAATGCAGTGTGCGCTTATAAAGGCGACGTTGCCACATCGTTGGTGTCAATTTTTGTATTACGTCACACGCGCGCAACTCGCACAAGTAGATATTCACAATAAGCGCACGGTCCCCCGGTTTCCACGACTACGGCACTACTTCTACTGCAGCAGAGTTAGTTTCTGATTAGACTCGACTCGGTTTAGAACGCGGGCTGTGCTGTGCGTGTACGGTGGTACCATATCCAAACACTAATATAATCATTATTTTTTTCCATCGTTTAAAAGGGAGCGATGTTTCGAGCGTATGGGGCATCCCCCATTGATAATACGCATGATGTATCGCCTACTTGGGGATTATCCTATAATAATTTAAATAAAGGTATATTATTCAGCACTTACACCATAAAAAACTATTATGTCAAAATCACGTGCGCTCAAATTCAATGTTATAGCACAACAACAATTTTTTTTTCGCATCGTCGTTATTAAAAAAATATACATACAGCACAACTAATCATCACTTTTTTTTGATAAAATATTTATCAACATCCCAATATTGCAATGTTAATAATATTATTTATACTACGTAATAATTTTGAGTCACATGTTTTGACAGTTGATTGTTAATTGTTAATCAATGCTTCATTTCAATATTGAATTTATTTTTTGTGTGTCGCACTGCAATCTCTGAATCAAGTTGAAGTAAAAATGATTGTTTTATTAAAGTGGTTATTTCCGGTTTATCAATTCCGTTGCCGTACAACAAAGGGCAACGGCCTGTTCCGGTAGAGAACATAGAACCAACAGTTTTAATGCGCTTTTTTTAAATAAACGTAACATAACAAATGACATTTTATTATGTACTTGTACATACATACACTGACTGAATGTATGTATGTACCTGCGAGTACATATCATATTATGTATGTATGTACAATGTACATATGTATATATGTGCCCGTCTATCTATCTATATTCTATATGCTCTGCGTGCAATAGAAAATCAGCTAAACATCAATGAAGTTTTATTTTGTAAATGTCACTTGTTTTTGTTTTTTTAGAACGAATGAAAAGAAAGTTGTTACTACTTGATTTTACTATAATGCCACCGTTTTTTTATCTAATTAATTAACATAATTATCAATATATTTCGTGGAATGAATGCATTTAAATGCATCGCGTTCCAATTTTTGGCATATTAGAATTTGTACATGCGCGCTATCCACTTCCTCGTAGATGTTCTGGGTGCTCAAGATCGATATAACATACATCGACCTTAAATATTATATTCACCCTTTGCGTCGACCTCCTTTCCTCAATTTAGAATTTCGCCTTTTTTGTTTAGTAATCTTAGGTTCATAATCTCTTCTAACCCCGAATTCAATTAATGAAATACTGCACATGTCTATTTTTCGCTTTTTATGTTGTGATAGGGGGTTAAAACCATATGTTGGTGATTATTACTACCCACAACGTGATTTTTAAATATACTTAAAGTATCGTTTTTCAACATAATTAACGCCGCCGCATACTACTATTCTGCTATTCTGCATTTGAGTGATAATCATTTATCAAAACTGATGTTTTTGCTGTCTACAATTTTCTATTCTTTTTTATCTATATGCATATTATTTTTGATGATATAATTAATATTGTAATCGATTTATCATATTGTTATGCCACCGCGACAAACTTTATATGTATAAATAGATAAAAAAAGATTACAAAACGCAGTCGAGAAAGAAAGTTTCATATATAACATCAAATCTGAAAGAGCAAAAAAACACCTTGTAGGTGATTAGTTTATAAAATTATATAATTATTTACTAATATCATTTTTAATATTTTTTATACATGTAGAAAATTTTATATATATATATGTATTTATATAAAATATATGTATTTTTTTATTGTTGCAGGTTTTATCAATTGCAATACAAACGCATACCAGTCATTATCGCAATTGCATGGTGAGTGTTTCAGTTACCTAAATTTCTCTAGTAATAAAAAAGAGAGTGTGTAGAATAAAACAAGAACGCGAACGAACGATAAGAAAAAAAAAACGCCGTACAGCAACCAACAACGAGCTTTCTTGTGCAGTAAAGCTTCGTCAATAACACGGGTGATGCGCAATGCGCAATCGCGTCCTCTAAAAAGCAAACTACCCCAATTTTGGGGGGCACGTGTTGAGAGAGTGCATCGACCTCGAATAGCACGTGCAACTTTTGCTCGGTTCTACACTGGCTTGCTCGAAGCGTCAGGGCAAAAAGGATAATATATATAAGGAATGATAAGACATATGGATTAAAGCTTGGGAATTTTATTGGAACTAGAACTAGTAATAGATTGATGTTATCTCTAAGCCGAAAACTATAAAACTGATTTCATCCATAGATTATTAGTTTTAGTGTGAATTTGAAGGATGCTTTAGCGAATGTTTCGTAAATAATTTAACGTCGTCGGTCGTCGGTCGTCGGTAATCGGTCGTCGGGATGTTGTTGTTGAAAATGACTTGACTATTTTATTATCACTAATATAAAATAATAATAATAATAAGAATAAGAATAATTGAATCTATTAAGTGACTAAATCATTGACTTTGCTTTTATTAGGCAAAGGAGCTTATTTTCCTGGCTTAGAAGACCAAGCTGGAACTGTATTGTTGGAAGAACCAAGTCACCTAGTAGATACAACATTGGGTGGTGCTCAGCCATTAAGTTCACCTTCTAGGTCATCTCCACATTCGCAGGGTTCCGAGGGTGGTGAACGATTTTCACGCAAAGTATTCGTTGGAGGTTTGCCTCCCGATATCGATGAGGATGAGATAACAGCTAGTTTTCGGCGTTTCGGACCGTTGGTTGTGGACTGGCCGCATAAAGCTGAGAGCAAAAGTTACTTCCCACCGAAAGGCTATGCGTTCCTATTGTTTCAAGTATATATAAACATTCCTTATTATTAGTATTCAAGTTAGTATTAAAAACAACCATTTTCTCTTTTTGTTTATTTAACAGGATGAAAATTCCGTACAAAGTTTGATAGACGCTTGCATAACTGATGAAGATAAATTATATTTATGCGTATCATCGCCAACTATTAAAGATAAACCTGTACAGATTCGACCATGGAGGCTTTCTGATGCTGATTTTGTATTAGATGCATCAATGCCGTTGGATCCAAGAAAGACTGTATTTGTGGGTGGTGTTCCACGTCCTCTGAAAGCTGGTATGTTTCTAAATTGTTGCACAGATATAATGTAGTATATAGTAGTAGTCGCAGCCATAGCACAGCACATAAAGGCTACACATAAATCAACCAAATGACGCATATACTAATGGCTGGTCTTTTCAGTTGAATTGGCGATGATTATGGATCGGCTCTACGGTGGTGTCTGTTATGCTGGCATTGATACTGATCCGGAGTTGAAATATCCAAAGGGCGCTGGACGGGTGGCATTTAGTAATCAACAAAGTTATATTGCAGCTATTAGTGCACGATTCGTACAACTACAACATGGAGATATTGATAAAAGGGTTGAAGTGAAGCCGTATGTATTGGACGATCAAATGTGTGATGAATGTCAAGGACAACGTTGCGGTGGCAAATTTGCACCGTTTTTCTGTGCAAACGTCACCTGTCTTCAAGTAAGTAGCACACAATCCAATTTACATTATTACGACAATGCTAAAATAGAATAAGTTACATCACAAATACTCTATATACATAGCATGTATGTACTTGTCTATACATACATATATGTACTAACATAATAAAAAATATTGGATATGTTAGTTAAGTCTATAATAAACCATATCCGAGTAACCTTAAAAATATCTAACATGGCAAGGTTACTTCTTTTATACTGCAATATTATTACATAATGGTTTCTATTTTTCTTCCAACTATTTTATCCACTTTCATATTTACATATTTCTAGTGGTAAAATTGTCTCCTTTTTTATTATTACGCGTAATCGCAGTTGTACGCCACGTGTAAGATAATACTTCCAGTTACTTCGGATACAATAATTTTTTCTATAACTATAACTAATATCATTTGTACCGTGAATGATTTTCACAGCAATGAATGCTTATCTGATTCAACCTAGTATCACACATATGTATAGTCTTATTTCTTTTTTATTTTATTACATTGACAATAAATTCTCGTTACTACATACATACATACAACTAGTGGCCACGTAGATGATTGTTATATTTATAAATAGATTCTGGTAATAAGATAATAGGGCAATAAGTAATTTTTTCTCAAAATTTAATTTTTTTTCCTCTCTACATCGTTTTAAATAGTGGATAAAGTAGTGAAGAAATAATCATTTCCGTTCAACAATTATAATGTAATATATTATTTATTTCCAGTATTACTGTGAGCATTGTTGGGCAACAATTCATTCTCGTCCTGGAAGGGAGTTTCACAAACCACTTGTGAAAGAAGGTGCGGATAGACCAAGAGCGGTACCTTTTCGCTGGTGTTAACGTAGGGGCGCTTAGTGCAGCGATCGTAAATCCGTAACCTAAACTTAGCTTATTACCACCGATCGCTGTCCTGTCTCTTCAAAAAAATAGGCATAATTAATATTATATCTAGTAGCAATTATACATACATACATATACTATATATACATATATAATTTATATATATGTAATCAGTTATCTTTCCGAGAATGCGCTGGTGGTAGCGGAACCACTCAAGCACCGGCCATATTATTATGTTGGACGAGTGAACGAAATATGTCTCCATGCTGCTTGCACGAACCGATTTTTGTTTTCGTCAATATTTAAACAAACTTACGATTAGTATCCGTCTAATATTGTGTATAAATAATAATAATAATAATAATCAATTTTTTAAATGAAGAAGGAACTAAACCCCTATAATAACATTATTTAGTAGTAATGTTTCTCAAAGTGCAAGATATATTCTAGTCTTATTATTTTTTTTATTAAACTATTAACTATTTGTATCTATTTTATACCTAGTCAGGTTTATTGTTGATTTACGTTTCTCGCAATGATTATGAAAAAAAAAATGGAAACGTTTATCGCGTTAACCTATTAAACATAGATAGATTGAATTAACATGCGATGGGGATGTGATGATAATAATAATTGATTTTTGCAACAATCGGTTCGCATTGCAAGCAGCCCGGAAGCTATTCAGGGTATTGTATATACTAGTCTAATCTACGAGCGAGCTAGCGGGGGCAATCCCCCACACAAAATAAAAGCCCCCCTAATTAAAAAAATTCCGAGTACCTGACCGGCCCGGCCAGCCCAACAAAAAAAAATCTAACAAAAAAAATAATTAAAAAAAACAACCGCTTCCCCTCTTCTCCCCCTCCTAATTGCTTATGTGTACGCACGTATTTTTCCTAGTTAAACTTACTTTATTTCCATGTGTGATAACTATAGACGTCATTAATATATGTACTAAAAAACTTAAACAAAACTGCACGGATAATGTATATTATATATATATATGATATAAATAATGAATATAAAAAAATGATAGTATCGGCTATTCTAAGACTTTGTATTTTTTAAATTTGAATTTTTATACTAAACTGTTGATTAGGCAAATTTTTCGATATGTGCAATAACAGCGCCGGTGTATCTATTTGAGACCTGGTGCCGTATAGGGTTTTTATCTTAATTATATATATCTAGGAAAAGTGGTGCGAGCCAGACAAATACTAATAAAAACACATAACACATACACTACAAAACGGTACCTAATCTAATAATAAATTTTGATGTACTATCACATCTCATTTTCTCCCAAACGTGCGCATTGTTTGAACGACTGACACGTAATCACTTTTTTGGAAGCTATGCATTCAAGTTACGTATGCGAATAACGTCAATTTGGCGATGAAATGAGATGTTGGTAATAATTTACGAAATAGGAATGATGATGATTGTGTGAGAGCATTATTAATTGTGCCGACCAAAAAAAACCAAATGGAAAAAAATACAAGTCTGGATCTCGCGCCTGAACCATCTACTATATGGTACAAAATAAATTATGCTATGGTTTGTAAAGTTTTACACTCCTTTTTCTACTGTGTGTAATTTGTAATTTGCTCGCCCGTGGGGTGTAGATCATTAAGTAGACGTGATGCGTAGACACTCAATTGCTTCAAATACGAATTCTTCATAATATCTTTAGTAAATAAAAATTCAACCAAATAACTTAATTATTAAAATTTAACAAATTTAATGAGGAAAAGCATCGCTAACTCGAATATAGTACTCTTAAATACATTATTTAGTTAAATTAATAAACAAAAAAATAAATAAATCACTTTTATACTTCGATATAACGATGCACAGCGTTTGCTTTACATTTAATGAATTAATTAATTAATTAATTATTATATAAACATAGTGGTAATAATCTACGAAAAGAGTTTTTGAAGAATTCAGCATGAAGGTGTCTATAAAAATAGAGAAAGAGGCAAAATGGAATAGGCCTCAGTATCATATTCTGTAGATTTGTCATTTTTAACTAATTATTCTGAAAATGAAACTTTTTATCCGTTTTTTAAGATTTAGAAGTGTGCACAGTCAGATAGTTTGAAAAACTGATTGTTTTTTTTTATTAATGGATTATAATTTTTATTTTATTTTTGATTGATTTATACCGCAAACCAAGTTTGTGCAATTTGATGATGATTTGATTATTATTTTTTTTATTAACTAATTAATTAATTAATTAAGCTATTTATTGGATAGAAAACATTGATGATGAAGATGAAAAAAACATAATGTTTCAAGTTGTATATTTTTTACTTTTTATAACTCTTTTAAAAATGAACTATAATAAGCTTTTAGTTTTATAATTATATTTATATGTGGAATTTTTGACAGAAGCCAAGCTGTCGTGTAGTTACCATTAGTGCAATATCGGATTTTCGAAATCCGAAAAGATTTAGATATAGTCAATTGTTTCATACCTTATTTGTTGTTGACCCTTCGCTGACTGGCACTTTTACTAATAATGGGAAGTGCTCGCAACATTTGGGTATTTTCACTAGCACCAAAGTAGATTTATGGATGACCTTAAAAATTCAATTTTTTTATTATACCACGCCTTGATCTTAACTCAAATTTTATACATATTTTTTAGATAATTTATATTTCTGAAACTATAAAATCTTATCCTATTGTAAATTAATTTATTCATTATTTTTTATTATCACTTTGTATATCGTGTACAAACTTACTACCTACCAACTACCACCTAACTACAATACGTTTAGTAGTAGTAGTTGATGGAAAAAATGAAAACAACTAACATATTTTGCCAGTTTTGTTTAGTTTTTTATATTAATCATTAGTTTTCTAGTTTCAGAAATATATTCTCCTATTTGTGGTATATTTTTAAGGTCATCTTTTATTTTATATTTCAATTGTATATTTAGAAAAAGAAAAAAAATGTTTGTAACAATTGTTTTTATATGGTTTTTTTTGTATACTTTTATATGTTTGTTAGTTAACTGGTTTTTCCTTTGTAAGTAAAAAAATATGAAAAAAAAAAACATTTACTTCAAATGGGAAGTTTTTTTATGGAATATTTTGTTAGATATCAGACTTTTTATGTTTTATATAAATATTATAAAAAAATAATGTCAATTTTTGTGTTTACTTGATAAACTGCTGTTATACTTCAATAATGTCTTTTGCATATCCAACCCCCAAAATGATACTCATATTTGTATTATACAATATTACTTAATTAATTATTTGACTTACTCATCTCTAGAGTATTTAAATGGAAGAATTTCAAGAAATTACGACTACGTCGTATATAAGAGAAAACTTTCATTGCTAAAATAATTTATAATTTATTATCGGGCATTAAATTAACAACATTAGAATGCTACAAAATAGTTAGTTAGTTAATCCAACGCTGCTTCGCATCATTGAAGTTTATACAACACCATTTGCTTAATTCGTTTTAATTGCTCCAATTCTTCTTGCTCCGCATTCTACAAATAATGAATGGAATGGAAATGAATTAATCAAAAAATGCTGCAAACGGTTGCGAATCTTTCTTACTTTAGCCTTTTTCAAACTATCGTATTTATTATTCAGATCTTTCTTGTTATTTTCCAATTCCAAAAGCGCTTTCTTTAATTGCTCGATGATTGAATTGATGCCGGATAATGTTCCCATATTATCGCTATATTTCATTATAATCACCTCGTAGCTATCAATATCTTTCTTGATCGTCTTCCATTTCTCTTCGTGCTTTTTTATTTCGCTCTCGGTCTCTTCAAAGCCATTTTCCATTCGGCTTAATTCATCCGATAGATTTCCGGTTGCATTATCAAACTCCTAAAACATTGATTGGACAAGTGTTATTGATTTTACTAAGAATGCTCAAACGAATCAATGGTAGATATTTGAATGCATTATAAATAGATTTTTCTTGGCGACAATCGACAATCTTACTTATTTCGCACAACTTACACGCTTCGTTTCATCAAACTGGTCGTTAAATTCTTTATGAACAGATCTCAATCGCGTCATATCATCGTAAACGTGCTCCAATTCAGATCGTTTTGTGTTAGCTTCCTGATATAATACTTTACATTTATATTTCACTTCAGCTACATTATCAACAAACATTTCCTCCTCATCCGTTGTCGATTTGTTTTGCTTTTTCGTCGCAATGGCAGCGGTGACAGTCGAATCCTCCAGCTTTAAAATCTCCAACGTTCGACTGATAATGCCGAGCTCGGCTTGCAGTCCCTGCATGTACGCTCGATATTTCTTGTAAATAACGCTTCGTTCACGTAAATTCGATATGAACACTTTCAGCTCATCGCCATGGAGCACATCGCCTCCGACAATTTCTCTAAGCGTCATCGCTTTCTCATTGATCGCCTCTAAAACGCTCTCATTCTTCGCCTTGATTCGCATTATGAAATTTGATAGCTCTTCTTTTTTATTTGCTATAATCATTGCTTGATTTCGGAATGGTAATAATTGATCATCGTTTGTATTTGTGAGCGCAATCTTTTTGTTTAGCAGCACTTTGACGTTCTGACTTAACGCTTCTACCTAAAAAAAAATCAAATATTTACATCTATACATTTCATCTTGGTATAAATTTAAATCTATAATAATATTTAGTAAATGAGTAATTCTTGCTTTAGTTTTATATTCCTTTATCTGACTACAGTGTTTCGCCTTTCGCAATTAGCTTTGAAAATATAAAAAAAATATAAAACTAAACCGAAAATTACTTCTTAAATAAATATTAAAGAGTTTTATCAAGTAACAACTTCTTCAATCATCTAAAATAATACTTACTTCACTATTAATCGATTCTAAATCGTCATCGATCGGTTCCGATTCGAGTGCAACTTTTTCAAACGCATCTAATTCCATCATCACCTCCTCCTTCTCTCTTGGCAATTGCGTTTCTGACAATATTTTATTTATCTTTAATTCTTCGTTGATTTGTTGTATCGGATTGAGATTTTCTGGACGACGTGATGCGGTTTGATTTAGCGTTGATTGTAACGATTTTATGTCGTTGCTCATTTGCACTAATATATTTTTATGTTCCTTCAGCTAAAAACATATATTATTTTATAGTGTATCTAATGTTGAATTTATAGCATCTTGTTTATTCTTTACCTGGGATTGCAACTTCTTCTCCTGCTTAATCTCATTCCTATAAGCTTTCACGGAAGCTAAAAGGCTTTCCATGTTCGGTATATTCTTTAATTTATCGTTTTGCATTTCCAAACGTTGCAACAAAAAGCTCATATCAGCTGCCATTTTTTTCGTATCCTCCTGCAATTCACTCGATTCATCCGCATTCTTTTTTTCATTCTTATTCTCATTGTAACTGAGCCAAAACTCTTCAATCAATTTATCGTAGTTAGCGTTAATTTGCTCCACCTCTGGATCGGTAATTATTTCGTCAGGTATTTCCAATTTCTCTACATATCTTTAGAAAAATAGTTTTTGATTTTTTATATCATAACCGCAGCTACCAATTGAAGGGTCTGGTTCAAAAGGGAATCAGCTTCACTTTTGGCTTAAAGTCTTTTGTAATACGAAAGTATTTTAATAAAACCATCTTGCAAAATGCAAACACATTATTTAAAAGTAGTATTAATGCATTGAATTACTTGTGGTTGATGAATTATTGTAAGTACATACTGAAAAGAAATCGTCCATAAGCGATGCCTGTTTCTAGCTTGACAGATCAAATGCTTATTGACGATATGTGTTCCTCACAAAATTTTCATTTTGTCGTCTATTAACTATATCTTTAGCTAAAGAGTTAAATTATTTATTAAGTTATATAGTTTTTAATGTCTTCCGGAAAAATTACGACAAAGCTGCATAAATTTATTGCCTGTTTCTAGCTTGATACATCAAATCGTTTATTGACGAAATGTTGCTAAAGAGTTAACAAATTTATTATGTTATACAGTTTTTAATGTCTTCCGAACAAAGCTACATAAATGTATTTATTCCAAACTGCTTCTTTTTGCGCCAGACTCTTCAATTGTTGTTCCGCTGAACCCTAAGCTTCACTCAAAAATTTTAGTTATTTTGTCAAATTCACATAAGTAAATATTTTTGTTGAGGAAATTTTGAAGTATCAATAGAAATTATATTTTTCGCATTAAAGGTGTTCTTTAAAATTGTTTTTTTTTTGTATAGTATTGATACTTTTTGATTGATAAGTGATATATATAATTATATAATGAAAGTTAAAAATGATTCTAAAGTTGGAAAGCTATAAGTTTAAATAATTAGATCTTACGTAGCAAAGTAGACTCGCTTCTTCACTTTTTCGGTGTTTGCTAAAAGCCAGTACAAAATTGGATGGATTATGTTACGTTTACCAATGACAATTCCTTCACGAAAATCCGCAGCGTCGATATTATCCTTCGGAACATATTTTATCGTTTGCAATGTACTTAAAATGTTCAGCACAGCCAAATCCTTATTTTTACTAACTTCAAACTATAAAAATTATTTTCATTAGCGTTTCAAATTTAATTAATGATTCAATTAATGGCAATGTTGTTATCTTAAGCTATTAAACTTTTAATTATAATTTAATTTATTTTATAACTAATTGTAAATACAAACCTCTTTTGTAGCATCAACTAAGTGTAAAACGTTTACCAGTACTTGCAATAATTCAGTCACCGATAATGAATCAAATGATATCATATTATAATCGGTATCAAAATGTTTATTTAATTCATTTACTATAAATTTAAGTTCCTCCATTTTCAGTGTTTATTTTACGTAGTGAAGAAAAACGACATCAAATTAAATGTTTGTAATGTTTCCCATGACAACAAAATTCTACACGGGCACTACAAACATATTGTCATACTTGTAATAAAAAGTTTACAATCAAAACAAAACATTAAATAGATTAATTTTTATTCAAAAAATATATTCAGCAGATTAAAAGAATTCGCTTCTTTTTATAAATTTAAAAAAATTCAAAAATATAAGTATCAAAAGTATTACGTTTAGCTATGCAACCCATATTACAAACGACTAGCGTACATAAATATATATTTAAATTTCCCGCGGCGAAGTGCAAGTCATAATTATATTCACATTCTTTGATAATTAAATATTAATCTGCAAATATAAGTTTATCAAAATAAATGATTATTTTTATATAAAATTACTGAATAGTGATTAATCTTATTGTCAATTACAAATTGTCATTTTAAGGAACTGATTTGACTAACCGAGTTTACCTTCATGTTGACGCCATCTTAATCATTCTCTACATTTCCAACACGTCTAGTGCACGCGGTGTACGATGAGGTAATTGCAAAATTTCTCATATAAGCCTTTATTTTATTAAAAACATTGTGCTTTATTAACATCACTAAGATGTGTTTTTAATATTTAAAGCGGAATATATAAGTTATATTCGCGGAAAACATAATTTTCGCGAATTTATTATTGCACCACATGGCGAGAACTTAATTTGTGAAAATTAATTGTTAAAATGTTTTTAAAGCCTCTGACAATAATGTATTATTGACAAAATTATAAGGAAATATCATTTTTAGCAATTTTGTCAGTGTTTACAGTTCAAAATAGTGAATTGTTGATGTGTCGGATTTAGGTTATGTTCGTGTCGGTTTTGTTTTAGATACAACTTAGTTGGTCTATATCAAAGTTATTTTACAATAGCACGAACTTTAGTAATAACAAGACTCTAAATTCTGTTTGTATTCTGTATTCTATATTTCATCACAATAATGTTATTTTTGTTTGTTTTAGTTCGTTAAAATTGCAGAAGAGGCTCGCAGCCTCTGTGATGCGATGTGGTAAGAAAAAAGTATGGTTAGATCCTAATGAAATCACAGAGATTTCAAACACAAATTCGAGTAAGTATTTTCTGTCAAATAACTGTCTAATTTATGCTTTTACGAGTAACATAATTAAGTAGGTCTACATAGCGATATCCACGATAATATTGGGGAACGGATCTTTGCGTGATTGTGTAAAACACCTTCATGATAATAGATCGGTATTTATTTTATATAGAATAACTTTTCAATTCTTCAATTCAATCAAATTTAAATTACATACCGAAACACAGTACATTCAAAACTGCCTACACTATCTTTATTTAAAAGTGTTGAATTCAATATAATACTACTTTGTTTGGAATTGAGTTATTAATCTACAAGTAATAACAGTTCAAAAGTTAATTCCCTTAAGAACTAAAAATATTTATCAGAATTGTTATTTAGTATTTCGAATAAGTCTTTTGAAACATTCTATATTATATCTACAATGTTTATTTGCTTTTTAGGACAAAACATCAGAAAATTGATTAAAGATGGTCTCATAATTAAAAAACCCGTAGCAGTCCATTCTCGTGCTCGTGTACGCAAAAATACAGAAGCACGTCGTAAGGGAAGACATTGCGGCTTTGGTAAAAGGAAAGGTACCGCAAACGCTCGTATGCCCCAAAAGGAATTGTGGGTGCAAAGAATGCGGGTTCTTCGTCGTCTTTTGAAAAAGTATCGCGTAGCTAAGAAAATCGATCGTCATTTGTACCATTCGCTTTACATGAAGGCGAAGGGTAACGTATTCAAGAATAAACGTGTCCTTATGGAATACATTCACAAGAAGAAGGCAGAGAAGGCGCGTTCTAAGATGTTGAAGGATCAAGCAGAGACCCGTAGATTGAAAGTTAAGGAAGCACGTGCACGCAGAAACGAACGTATTGCGGCCAAGAAGCAAGAGATTTTGCAAAATTATGCACGTGAGGATGAAGCAGCAGCAGCGGCGGCGGGTAAAAAATAATTTGTTCATATGATAAATTAAATATGTATGATTTTTAATAAAACTTGGTAAGTTTTATTATAACTTGTTTTATGTTTTCCATTTTTAACATTCATTTATTTACTTGTATATTTTGTTAATATGGTGACAACTTAGAACATTTATAATTCAATTCAATTAAGTAACCTAAACAAGTTTTAGGTTTTATATTTACTGAATATTTATTAAATTTGCTACATTCCATTCTGAACTCTAATTTTATACATAGGAAAGTTTAGAATTTGAGTGAGTTTGGTAGTCAATTTTGAAATGGACATTAAGTAGTGAAAGAGATTTTTTAATGCCATTTGATGAAATGAATGCAAATATAATTTTCAATGTTTTAATGTTTAATTGAAAAATAACATTTTTATAGCCTCTGTCAAGAAATGTTAAAAGTGGACTTGGTTTTGAGACTACATGTTACAAAATAGCGTGTTTTAAACTTTTGTCGCTATCAGCCTATGCTCAATAATTGTATGCTTCTTGCAAATTTATATTTCTAAATTATTTTACTCTTCTCGTTTCAAAAAGCCATGGTTTTTGTTTGTATGATTTGAAGTAGATTTTTACTTAATTATTATTTAATATTTTTATTTTTATATAATTTTATAAGAATACATTTGCACCTCTGTTTGCAAACTATTTTTTCCAGTTTCATTCCTATTACAGCGTAAAGCCAAAATTTTGTGCTGGAAATTTAGAATCGTAAAAATTATAAAAATCGCAAGGAACTCAATTTTATGTTATACAACATTACTTTATTTTGCTTTATAATTACTATATAATCTAATTTTCGTTTGTAGAAGTGCCACACAAGCTAGTTATAAAAAGTGCTTCGTAAGTGTAATGTGTTTTGATCTCCACTTTTTCAGTATATTTTTAATATATTTGAGACAACTTTCGTGTTGCCTGGGCAAGAAAAGTTACGTTATAAAGACAAGATTAAAAATTTAGATGACCGTAATGAATTTTGAATTTATAGTAAACGTACAGCTTAAGATTTTCAAACCAAAAAAATAGTTTGGCTATTAGACAGTAGATGGGGGTAGAAAAAAGATTCTTCTTCCAAAAGTTACTTGTAAAATGATAGCCTAATACATAATACATTTCTTGTCCTTCAATTTTCTTAGGACTTTAACTATTTTTTACTGAGTAATAGGTTATATATTAGGATTGTAGCAGCATTGAGGAGGTATTGATTTTTAAATTTAGTTTGACTATTAGCCAAAGCGGATTTTATTTTCTCTAGATCCTGTGGATCACAGAATAATGAAGCGCCTGCATGAGTAAATTAATTTGGTTAGATATAATATAGGTAATTACTTAATTTCCAATACCTTTATGTTATTGTGTGCAATTTAATTATAATATTTTGTGTTATTACATATATAATTAAGTCATTTGTTTTTTAAATGTAGTTCGACTATTGTCTAATAGATGACCAAACGATTCTAATTAATTTAGTTTTTAAACAATCGCAATGTAAAGTAATAAATTTTCAATTTGTTTATAATTGGGAGTAACAAAAACTATAAATGGAAGTGTAGTTAATTTATAATCTTTCTCATTATTGAATTAATTAGCAATATGACTAGCGAAGAACAAAATTACTGTTCGTCTAGTTAAAACCACAAACAATAGCAAAAAGCTATATAATAATAATAATGTACTGTCAACAGATATACTTTATTTAAAATAAAAGTAAGTGATTGGATTGAACTATATGCAAGTTATTGTATTTATCAAACAACATATTTAATGAAGGCATTCGCGATAGATTGTTGCAATAAATTACTAATGAATAAGAGCATTGAGCGACACATTTAGAAATAGTTAGAAAATAATTAAAAAAAACGATATACCCACCCACCCATATTAGAAAATAACAAATGTAAACTCACGCAAGTTATTTATTAAAGCCTCCTGCTCTTTTTTACTCGCAAAGTTGTAACAATTTGATATTAAATGGAAGATGAAATTTTAAAAATCTTACAAATTATTAGTAGAAACTGATATTCCTTAATGTATTGGCGAATGTATCGATTTTTCGACGCCTTGATTTTCTTGCTTGTTTCGATTTATATTTATTATTTGGAAGACTCCATCAATTGTATTCTTTTATAAGCTTATTTATTTTGATTAGTTCACGTTATTTCAATATGAATTATATGGCTATATGAAATTTTGTCTCCAGTCGATTATAATTCGATGATGATCTAAAATGTTATATACAATAGATAAATAATGACGAAACGTGTAATTTATTATAATAAATAAGTGAAACGTGCTTGGCAAATTAATAACTTTTGCTAAAAAGGTTTATGCACAACTAACCAATCCAAGAAGAAAAAAGTGTAGATTTTAAGTGAATTAATAAAAAGTTAATTGCATTCTATTTTAGATGTAAGGGATTTAAAGAAATAGAGAAAGAGGGCTATTAATTATAATGAAGATAAAATGAATAGAATCGATAAACAAACAACTTTTAACAGAAACTTTATTTTTATAATACTGCAAGACTCATCATAAAATATTAGGTGCATTCGATGTCAACTAAATTAACAAGAGGTTCATTTTAAGCAGACGCAACTACATAAAATATATAAATTTTATAAATAGACATTAGACTCCTATCAGAAGTGCAGTTCCAGCAGCATTTGTAATGGCTCACAAGCCCATATTAGGCAAACAGTTGCAGGTAGAGCGGAGTTAGTTTTGAAGATAGATAATTTTAGACTTATCTTGGTATAAGTTGCCTATCTCGACGGACTTTTGTTTCAAAATATAAATGCTTAATTAATTTTGTAATATAATTTTGTTTGAATGACTATAATAAATTTATTATGTTTATGGATGGCATATTAATTATAAGCATTTGGGCTAGCTTTTAATGCAGCATGGAAACGGACATAAATTGGCCAGATTTTCATTTATTATTTTAGTAACGTAATAGTTAATATGTATGTTGTACCAATAATACGTAATACCAGCCGCATTAGCTGACATACAATGCGTCCCGAATAGTTGCAATACAATACAAACTTGAACAGTGTATGGAAAATCCGATAGCAACCCTGTATGTAATCTATATGGGCGTAGCACGGCTAAATACTTGATTTACACTTTATATCAAACATCATTTACACTGGCTCTTCATTTGAATTCTTTTTCCAAAAATTATCAAAACGATTTCTTGCTTTTTGTAGTAAATCACCACCTGATGTGAGAGATTGCTGCTTTTGACTTACAGATGCCATTTTACTTGACATTGCAGGTACATCCAACAACTTTCTACATAATTTTGGTTCATGACTACTAATCATTTGAGCTACATATTCATCCTCAAAATCGCTAGTTTCCACTTCTTCGCTTGTAACAGAATTTCCTGTATCTATGTTAGAGGAAGAAGATGTCGGTAGTAGTCCCCTAGCTGCAACAAGCGCATTTATGTTTCACCGCCATGTAATGCATATGGGGGAAGCATGATGCATTAGATGGTAGATGGTCATAGTACTGGATGTCTTGAAATAATAAATCCGCGAATAATAGAGCGCAGTGAATAAAAGCTCCAAATATGCGCCGTGCAAGCCATTCCAAATTTATGAGTGCAGTTGACTGCCAGCTAGTACTCGCCTGTTCTTTACTGTTACTGCACTACCCTGAGTTCATGCTCTCACTGCTAAATCCATACCTAAAGCAATACAACCAAATCGGATATGGTAAGCAGAAATCAGGCCCGAAGTTATGACTTAGACATGCCTTGATCTTTACACTGCTCCGTCAGTTGCGGTGGAGCTGATTGTGCAACTGGTGGTGGAACTTCAGGCGGAGTCCAGGCTTTTTGTTCACTGTGAGGTCTTGTACCAATATCCCCTATAAACATAAATATATTTCATTTTATTTAGTTTAGTTATTCTTTATCGTAATCGAATAATTATTTCTTACCTTCTCGAACATTTTGGGTGACTGTAAAAGTTTTTCCAGTATCTAATGGAACTGTCCAGTTAACAGGATCTGGAGAGCGCATTATTATTTGTTCCGGCGATTTGACACGCGTCGGCTCCGGTGGAGATTTAACAACAGGCTCCAAATCAATTGGGTCTGGATCTATTATCTCAGTAACTATTTTTTCAGACTTTGCTTCCGATGCTAATCAGAAAAATATAAGAATAAAATATGATAAATAGTAGAAGAAATGTTATCTTGTGGAAGATATATATATATAGATATAGTAGAAAATATATATCTATATATAGGTATATGTGTGCCAAGGATCATGTAAAAATATCACACGATCTAGCTTATGAGGTTTCGCTGTTTTATTGCCATTAATTGAGCAAATTATTATTAATTAAATTAGGAATAAAATTCTATGGGCGGGTATAAATATGAAAAAAAATATATATAAGTAATATAATACAATTGTAAATAAAATGTGGTTGTTTTCAATTGCTATCTTCTTACCTGAATGAAGCTTCTTCGTATCTTTTGAATTTTGGACATTTGATTCGTTATTAAATTTGGGCTTGGATTTCGCCAAGCGTTCCTCCTCATTTTTAGAGGAAACTGAACTACTTTTTAATCGGGATGAGACAGTGGTGTTGAGGGATGCTAAAACACCGGAATTTCCGTTTTACTAAAGAAAAATTACAATACTACCACAAAATGGAAAAAAGGCTTAGCACGACAAAAATTTACTACTTTAAGAAAACAAATAAATAATAAGAAAATGAAAGCATTTCTTTGTAAGAGAAATAAACAATGTGGATTAGTGGTGCTAAAAATATCAACAAAACGTGCATAAGACAAGCTCACGAAACTTGGCACACATTGATCACATATTGTTTTCCTGTACGTACAAGGACGAGGTTTTTTAGTCACAGGAACATTATTGGTTGTAGTATTTGTTGGTGGTGTTGATGTCTTCTTCTCCTTTACAGTTGCCGATCGAGATTGCCGCTTAGGTGAACGCTTTTCTGATGAAGTCATATCGGTTGGTCCAACCGATTGAGATCTCGCTGGAAACAAAGTTAAACAACAGTTAATATCATATATAATAGTCAACAGACATGACTTAATGAAAACCTGTTCGAATTGAATTTTTAGACTTCATCGAATTCTTCTTTTGAAAGGCCGACTTTTGTGGTGAATTCTTCTTAGGGCTATTTTTTTGTGAACCTCTAGAATCATCATCACGTTTTGGTATAGTTGGTTCTAATTTCTCCCTCGTTGGAGATAAAATTAAACCATCAAATTCTGCGAAAAAACATTTCACGTTTATAACAGTCTCTGCTTTGCATTTACCCCTTACCACTTCCTCCAGTAGTTCTAACTAAATGGTGTCTAATCATATCTTTCATAAATCTTGTAGAATTTTCTACATTTCTTAAAGCTTTTGTTGGTGATGATTTTTTGGTATTATCTTCGTCTTTTTCATCCTTAGTATAAGATCTTTAGAGACATTTCAATGTATATAATTAATATTTGTATTATAAAAATGTATAGAGTCCAAGTACCTATGAGCTGTAGATGCCAAAGATAATGCAGACAAGGAACTTCTTCTTGAAACTTGATCCCAAAGTTCAACTTGCTTATTGTAAATGTCAAACTCAGGCGCAAATTTGCTTCCCCAGCCGCGATTCTATACATACATAGATAGGCAAACATAGACGATTGTAATATTTTTTTTATTTGTTAAACTACCTTATATTCGCCCGCTTTCTTTCGCAACTCAGCAACTTCCTTCAGCCATTCATTATTTGCCGAACCATTCTGCATCACCCTTTTATTCGAATCATGATGAATTTCGTCTTGTTTTTTGTTTCCGTATTGTGTAAATGGTCTAAATTCGTTTTTATATTCCGTATAGCTTTTATGCACCGAATCTTCTTCTTTGATTACGTTATTATCGTTTACTAATGGTTCTAATTCGCTTGCTGCACGAACATACAGAAAAGAATTAGTTTCAAATGAATGTGTTTATATGATAATAATTTAAAGTGACCAGATGTTTGAACCGTTAATGCGGGATGCAATTTTTTCTTATTTCAAAAAAATTGTCAAATTAGAAACAGAAATATAAATGCAGGCTTTAAAAGGTAAACAGTCAAATGGGTTATTAAATCAAATCAAATATACCCTGTTTCATATTGAAACAAAATAGGGCAATTACAAAATCATACATATTATACATCTTTAGGGTAAAAATGTCACATATTTTTCAACTTTGTGCAATCTTTTCTAGTAAATCATCATTTTTTTGGTAATACGGAATGAAATTCTATACGGGAACTTGCTCAATTGCATTAAATTTGTAAGATTGCTTTCAATCTTTCAATTGTTAATTATGTCAATAGCTTATTAACCGTTCAAAATATTCTTTCCGTCGTTGCATTCGTTCCTAGTAAAGACAGAGAGGGTCTGCAATGCAGTTTATAAGAAACAAAAATTTCATGAATGTAATTGTGCGGGATAAATTTCAACACGGGGCAAGTACTTCAAATTCTGGATAATCCCGCATAATCCGGGACGTCTGGTCACTTTATAATAATTGATACTAACCAGTACCATCTCTGGGTTCAAACTCAGTACGTTTGCGGTGGATCATTGCATTGGCGGCAGGTTTGAGCGCACCCATTGATTGTGATTTCCTTGGAGCAGAAACGTCAGACGCATCACGACGAGATGTGTGTCCCTGAGGCCAGGCAAACTGTAGTCGATATTCGGTACTGATTTTAGAAATAGCTTTCTTTAGCAGTCCCGAATCGCGACCCTATACCGATTTGATTTATTAAAGCTCTTTTATGTATAATCTAAAATGTTAACCGAACGATAATTACTATACAAATATAATTATTAAGAAATTATCATTCTTGTAAAATTTTGAAAAAAGAGAATTTTTTCACTGATAACATGTTTTCATCAAAGGCAATATACAGAACAACCCGCTTAGCAATTTGAAATCATAGTAAAATATTGCGTTTTGTATTTGTTTTTGAGAAATGGTAGGATTGCCTAATGTTTCTTAGCTTATACATATAAATAGTATGTATGTACATAGATTGCGGATTTTTGGTATTAGGTAACATTGAACGCTAACGCTAAATACGAGTATGTATAGAAATATATATATATGGTATATATATACGATAGAATATTTATATAGCAAATGCTAATATGATAGATATGTGGATGGTGGTGATGGCTATCCTACCATGTCTTTTTTACTACGGCGTTACCGTATTATCAGCCATGTCTGGAATATCTGGATCTGAATCCCGACGACGATCTCCGTTCATCAAGGTGGTGGAACGCGCGGGGCCTTCGGACTTGCTGCGACGAGAGGGTCTCCAATGCGAGACGCCTCGCTCCTCGGACTGTAATTAAAATGAATACATCTCTATTTGACTACGACATGCCAATTATTGCCGTTTTAATTGATATTACTTATTATTGTCTTATTTTTTTCTTTCTTAGTTTTTATTTTTTACTTTAATCCTTTCCCTTTTTTGTTCAAAATAATTTCAACTTTATAACGTATTTACATCCCCATGCAATAATTTCAACCCATTTTTTTAGGAAACGTATTCATTTTAATAGTCACCTGTCATGCATTACGTTAAACTGTTAATTTATGAACTGGATCAATCAATCACAAAATGCCATCATGCAAGGCAGGGCAGGGTAGGGCAGCAAGTCTACTGGCGCCTTAAAGAGCGGGTGAAAATAGCGTGGGGGCGGTCAATATTACAAATACTTTTGATGGGACAACGATAGGTGCGGGTTGAAACATTTCAAGTGTGTATCGTTAGTTGGCTTGAATTTAATAAGCAATCTTAACCCGCACCACAGTTGTTCTGTATCCTAGCCCTTTCACTTACCTGCTGCTTGCACATTACGAACCATTCCACTCATGATAATTATTTGAATTTTACATAAGAAAACAATTGAATTTATTTGAATTGTAATATGTATCGTAGTGTGCGCATGAGTGGAATGGTTTTTACATATCATTTTTCTTAGAATTTTAATTTATTATCATTATCATTATAATTATTATTCAGATTAATATGCACTAACGCATACTAGATAAATACTATATGGTAATGACAAACCATTTCTTATTTGTTATTACTTTTGAAAATATATTATAATATATTCAAAATAACCACCACCTAGTGAATAAATGTGCAGTTGGTATTTTAGGTGAAAACATGTTAGATTATTAATATCTATATATGTTGAAAATGTGTAATGTGCTGGAATCTGTTTGTTTACGGTCAATAAATAAGCTACATTTTTGAAATACAAATAGAAAAAAGAAAAGCATCTAAGAACGTCAGCGAAGCATTAACTTTTGTTACAATTTTATTATTCCTTTTTCATTTCCAATTTATTAGAGAAAAAATAAACTAGTTCGCTTAGTGTAATAATGTGTGAGAAATCTCTATGCGTTAAATGTTGCTTTTAAAAAAATACGTGTATACGTTGTTCAAGTATACAATATTGCAATATTTCAAATAGAAAATAGAAAATAGAAAATAGCAAATTGAATTGAAAATGAAAATTTGGCTGTAGCAGAGGCTCAAAATAATCATCGTCTCTACATGACCATTTCAATGAAGTGATGTTAAATCAAATATAATATTATAATAATATTGTAATTATTGTCGATATTATTATAATTAGAATTATAGATAAATGTTACCTTTCCCATAATAAAATCATATAACTAGGTATAGTATATTGATTTAAAATGAATTATGTATATAGAAAATAATGTATGGTTTATGTGAATAATAAAAACAGCATGCAATTTTACCCTAGCTCTTTCTCCATGTCCATCTGAACTATCGGCGAATTGATTTCCATCCGACAAAATAAATTCATGATGCCGATACGCCAATTCCGGATACTTCTTCCTTCTAGGCATTGCTGGTTCCAATTTGGGCACTGGAGACATTATATAACTTATCACACGTCCATTTTGGTATACTCTTTTAAGAGACTTACATTCATGCGACTCTTCATCTATCCGAGTATGATTTGAAAGTTCAAGACGTTTTTCGTCTGCAAAAAACAAGAATTCAAACGAAACCATTACATTACATTACATTACATTAACATTAGCATTATTAACATTAACATTAATTAGCATGTTTATTTATAGATTGTATTGTAAGAAATGTCAATTACCAGGTGGTGGTGCAACAGTACCCGTCCCACCCTGAGGAGCACGACGTACTACCTCCTGACGAGGTCCTGTATATTCATGCCATCGGTACGTACTTCTATATTCCGAATGCAACTGCAAATAACAGACATTATTTTACATTAACATCCTTAACGTTCAAATCATCATCAACAAACAACAAACAGAAACATTATGTAATATAGGCAATAGTTTTAAATAATATTTAATATAGGTATTGTATAATTTAATGTACGCATGACCGAGAAGGATGCGGACAGATTACCTAAAAGGACAACGACCTTTTTAGGACAGTGGGAAAAGTAGGGAAATGCACGTTGTCAGCTGATCCGCAACGTTCCTTAACAATATTTTATTTATTAATGCTCTTTTGTCGTTCAATAATCGAATCGACCTTGTATGGCTTAATAATTCAAAAATTAACTAGTTTTTCTATGAAGTGCGTTTCAGTCAGGATAATCGTTAAAGACATTTAAGCGATAATTGATATTATCGAAAAAAATATATATGTATATGTATATACACGGATATATAGGCATATAGGTATCAAAATGAAAATAGAACTAGGGAATATATTCATAACGAATGCAAGGAATGAAACGTTTTGAGTTGAATGTTTTGATTGGGTCTGGTGATAATTTACTTACCTTATCAACCGGCATTGAAGGGCACGCTCTACAAAGGTTCCAAAATGATCCAATCATGAGTTCTTTTAATGATGAACACAAACACAGAAGAAATGTGGCTTCGTAGCCATTCACTCACTATTGTCGCTTTTGAACAGTTGTATTAGTAGAACTAGTTCTACTTTTTGTAGGTGGATTCAGAAGAATGCAAACAGCATGACGAACCCCACCTTGCTGATAGAAATCCACTAGTTCGCCGATTTCAACAAGCACCACTCCAGGATCAATACGACGACGCCTGCGAAGAAGTTAGAGCGGAGGCGTCGGCGTCACCATGCAGCGCCCTCTCCGCTCAAAACAGTTCACTTTGAAAAACAAAAAACCCGTCTATTTCACATTTTATGCAATTACAAATTGATTTTCATTTTATATGCTATATTTAGCCAATATTGGTATTCTTATTGCACTTGCTTTCATTCAATCAACTAAATTACTTATCATTAATTAATTTGTTAAATTCCAAGTAATAGCATGCAATTCCAATTAGTGTGTATGTTAAAATGTATAAGAAGTTAACGATATTATGCAAATGCAATTTATATCTTGCATTACTAATTAATTAAGATCACAATTATAACTTTTTTTAATACCTAAACGAGGATAGAAAATTATATTAGATGCGTAATTTTAATTAATATTCAATTATTTTTCTATGCATGGTGGTCTTAATTTACTCTCCATATTGCACACGTAAGACGCTAATCTCTTCTAGACTTGGAATTTTCTACTTTTTTTATACATACACACACACACATATAATATATATATATCTATATAATCATAATTCATTTCTTCTTTTTTATTATGATTATTATTATCATTATTATATTTCAAACAAAACAAAAAAAACCAACACAACAACGTGCGTGCTTGTGAGTATTTGGTGTTGCTGCTGATGGAAATGTTTATTGTATTTATTTTCATGTACACATACATGCAGTGGCGTAGACACATTTTTATTACTTTACTCATATATGCATAATCTACATTACACGCCACAATTTATTTTATATCATATTTTTCTATGAATAGTTTGCGTAACACGTATACAAAAATATCCAAATGCATATGGTATAATATAGATAGTAAGAAGAATCCAGGAAAGTATCCTCTTGGGAGTATGAAGCTTTGCTTGCTCTCGCAGCCACAATATTATATATCTTTCTATGTAAAAGTGGATTTATAAAAGGATATAACATTGCAACAAACGTGTATTGTTTAGCTTAGTTTCAAATTTCCAACTCTATATAAATACACATACATACGCATACACACTTGCAAATATACATACACATTCCTATTATCCTTCGAGATAATAAAATAAAATGAAAATACAATTAAACTTCTATATATTAATCGCATATAGTATGATAAATGTATGCATGCGTGAAGAATAACGCGGTGAGTGCGAACGAAGTGTGATGATAATAATACAATAACATTTAAGAACTGAAACATTGTTTTTATATATAATTTAATATTAATAATATAATTAGATAAAATTAGTTCCAAGACGTAAAGTTGTTGTGTGTTTGAATCTCATGTAACAAAGTGAACTGCGAATACCTGAAACTCTGACAATGGATTTTTCTAAAAACCACGTGTCAACAAACATGTTTAGACACGTCGAGTTATAATCTATAACGTTTCTGTTGAACAAATCTTATAAATAATATAATTAAGTTCACAGCTATCACACGATATTTATTACTATTTGTTGCGCAAAAGGGTGTATGTATGTATTTTATATACACACATATTGTTCAAGTGAGTACATACATACATATGTACAATATATAGAATAAATTTATTTATGGATTGATGTAGAATTGATTTAATAATTACGATGTTATTACTATCATATTAACGCATGGATATTGTACTTTTGTATTCAAGGATTGGGGCGTTAATATCAGTTCTAAATTATATATATAAGATAATCAGCGCAATATTAATGAAATATAATTCGCATATATGCGAAATGATGATATGATTGACTTGTGTTTGAATCTTGTTTTTGATCGCTAATCGATTTTTATATCTAGTAAAATAAAATAAAATAAAATAAAATATTGCCAAATACGAATTTAATTTTACATTTTTCTACTTATTTACATAAAACGAGTAGGTCGTATACCAAGCCAACATTCCCCATAAGAAATAGTTGAAAAATGATTATTTGTTCTCATGTTTAAAAGATTGATATGCTATACTCATTAATTTTATCATACTTACCATTTGAGCACATTAACAAAATTTTTAGGGCATATACCAAACCAACATTCCCCATAAGAAGTGGTTTAAAAATGATAATTTGTTCTTATGCTTAAAAAAAAATATGGTGGTATATTAATTAATTTCATCATACTTTAAATGCCGTTTGAGCACATTAACAACATTTTACATATATTTTCTAATTATAATATAAAAATGGCAAAATACATATAACAATTATTCGAAATTTTAGGTTGAAAGACACCAAATTTGGTTATGTTTTGCATTTTACAGCGTGAATTTTAGTAAAGTTTACATTAAAACAGCAAGATACGACAATAATATAAGTACTAAAATAAATTAATAAAGGTATATAAATTTACGAAAAGATTTTTGTTTTCGAAGTGATTTGAAGCAAATTTTATAATAAAACAATTGATTTAATAATTGCGATGTTATTACTATCATATTAACACATGGATATTGTACTTTTGTATTCAAGGTTTGGGGCGGGCGTTAATATCACTTTTAAATTATAAATATAAGATAATCAGCGCAATATTAATGAAATCTAATTAGCATATGTGCGAATTTAAAAATGTTAATCATGCCCAGTGAACACCACCATTGATTCAAACATTTTATAAGGCGCATTTAAATGAAGAGATAAACTTTGATAAAAATTTATGACTTTTACACCCTAATTTTGTGATCATTAGTGCAAAATTTATGAAAATTAAAGTAAGCGCACAGTGACTAAGTGTGTTAAAAATATACAAACACGCACACTCATTTAAAATTGAAATAAAAATGAAATAAAATTTGTGATATCATAAAAATAAAATAATATCATTTACCGCATTTAAAATTTACGCAAACCAATAATTATCTAATATAATAATGTAGACAAGTAGTACGATATTATATAGTAAACTGGTTGTTGTTTTTTTCTTTCTAAACTAAATTATTATTGATTAAATCTAATAAATTATCTTCGTATGGCAAATATTTCATTTCGAATAAAATTTATTTCCTTACATTTTTTATAGAAATTTGTATTCAGACATCAGACATAAACTAATCATGAATGCTAATCAAACCCCATTCATAGACACAATTAACTCAAATTACTTTATGGGTGTAATTTATATCCATATTCAGTAAAATTCCGCTTCGAATACTATATAATGATAAAGTCGCATTCATATTCTATATTTATAAAATCTTATTAAAACTTATAAACTTAATGATAATGTCTCGTTTTATATTAATTAAAAAATTATCATTTGCATATTACTGTATATTTTTGAAATATGTATTTAACAATACCTATAAAAAATCGTTTTCAAAATGGATATGGTATATTATTTAATGTTATCAAACTTTGAATGCCGTTTGAGCACATTTACAACATTTTATATATATTTTTTAATTATAATGAAAAAGAGCAAAATATAACAATTCTTCCAATCAAAAGGCATCAAATTTGGTTATGTTTTGCATTTTACAGTGTGAATTTTAGTGAAATTTCCATTAAAACAGCAAGATACGAAAATAATATAAGTAAGTAATTCTAAAAAAATAATAAAGATATATAAATTTAGTACAAGATAATTTTTCGCATTCATATTCTATATTTATAAAATCTTATTAAAACTTAAAAAACTTAATGGTAATGTCTCGTTTGATATTAATTAAAAAATTATCATTTGCATATTACTGTATATTTTTGAGATATTTATTTAAATTTAAAATTATAAATTTAGCAATAAATATCCACGCCACTGTAATTTGTGTACCTTGTGGTTTTTATGATAATTATGATGACAATCTTTAGAAATTTGTTGTAGCAAATATAAAATCAGTCTGGTAATCTTGTCTAAGTTACCTCAACTGTATACTAAGCAACATAAAAGTTAAGTCACGTGAACAAAATTACGCTCGTGCCCATAAGTGCTATGAAAAAAAGTGGTAGATTCCACGATGTAGTTAACGCAAATAAAAGATAACTATCTTTTTTACGCACTGCATTTTTTGTTGTTTAATTTAATGTGCGCGACACACGAAATCTGTGTGTGTGTATATGGATGTGTGTATGTTGTGTATGTGTTGAAAATTTAAGCAATTACCTCCAACTATTTGAGTTTATGAATGTGCATCATTTTCTTGGCCGCACCTGTCCACCTACTTCTTTAATTCTTCACCGTCTGGCCTTTCTTGTAGCTTCCTCCTTGTTGTAGTTACCTACAAAAGCATTTTTGGAATTTCTACAAATCTTACAATGTAATCTATAACGTTCATTTAACAAGATAAATAGTTTTACCTTTTATCTAATTCAAGTACGCTCAAGTTCCTGTCCATAGTGCTACCTATCGTATACGATGACGATACTATGCAATAATATTTAGTAAACATTAGAAAAAGGTAAAATAGTAGGTACTTTTATGCATTCAAAAGAAACATCAACATCAATTATGTTGTTTTAGTAAAAGTGACCGGATTTGCGATAAATGAAACATAAATCGCCGAATTGTTTTGGAAAAATTCGCTTGATAAACAATGAAATTGAAGCATTTTTACTCCAGTTGTTACGGAATGTACGTGTAATATTTGAGACAGTTGCACATGCGCTAGTAGAGGTGAGTTAAGTTGAGGGAACTGGGTTCGGCCTTCGGCGAGCTTACCTGAGGCTGATATACTCTTCAGCACTCATTCCACTCATTCATAACACAGTACTCCATTCACGTTTGTTAGTGTCGGGTAGTCAATAGTGAGAAACACGATGTACTTGACTAGAATTGTAAATTATTCAACTTAGAAAGTGATGAATAATATTTATTTAAACAACAGCAACTAGTTAGTTTCATATAGACTGTTAATTAATTTCTAGTGTAGTTTATATAAAATTAGTAGTAAATCGATAATAGAAAAATGATTGCGAAAATTAGTGTAACAACGCACCTCATCCTATTACTGCTTCAACGTAAGTTTACATACAACATTTTCATTTTATTGCATTATTATATTATGGATTATCCATTGACAGTCATTCATTTACGATTCCCATAACTTACATAGTTCTATTTGTTAATTTATTAAACGGTAATAATGAATGCGGAAGTTTATAATTAATAAGTATTTTGGGAAACGCATTGGCTTGTTGAGTAGCGGCAAAATCAAGAACCGTGACAATACACTATAGTACATTTACCTGTACACTAACCTGACATGAGTTCATATATATATACAGGTAAATTCCAGTAACAGAAATCCCTTCAATTCAATTCAATTCATTCAATTTTGGTTCTGTCACATTTTTTACTATAGACCAATACCCCATATAATAATGCTTGGCGGGGTATTGCTGCCCCATTGAATGCGTTGAAAAGTGTTCCTGTGCCGTGCACAGTGCACACTACGTGCCGTTTTCAAAATTTGACGGAATTATAATATAGAAGAATAGTTAAATAGGTGCTATATAGGTATAGGTAAAGGTATAGCTAAAAGTAGTAGGAATTGTAAGTAAAGTAAATTCAGGAAACTAACTAATAGAGAATGACAAAAAAATAAATGCTTTTCTCAGCGATAATTGTTAAGTCTAACATAATTTATGTCATTTAATTAGAATAAGAAAAAGTGACGTTAATGATGTAATTATAGTCGAGCCAAGTCGTATAGAAAAAGACCACCAAAGTTTTGAAACAATGAAAAAAAAGTAAATTAGCGTTTAATTTTTCTTTTTCATTTTTAATATTTGCATCGCATCGCACCGCACCGCAATCCGCGCGCCGCTTTACATGAGCATTGTGTTAATTTAGTAAAGGAATTTATTGCGGAAAAATCTTGCTCGCTGTTTGCTTGCCCATTAATAGATGCGCTCGTAATTTTCAGTATTTTAAAGTATGATGAGAATATATCATCCACGAGTGGAACACCTGCTTCAGCTTCTGTCAGGGCCGGTTTACGCATTACTTTTTTGTCTGTAAATTTTATGAAATTAAATTATATGTTTGGTATTGGTAGTTGGTAGACGTTCCAGTTGAACGGCGCTCTGAATTCCTCTCCTGCTTATATGTGTACAGATTAAGCGCGGTCGGCTTTCAAACATTAAATTATAAATTGCTTACAACAAAAACAAAACTAAAAATTGACGCTGACGCTGGATCACGGTGGATTTTTTCAAGACAAACGAAGATGAAGAATCAAATTAAACACTTATCCGTTTTCTACCTGCTTTTTGCCATTACTATGTCATCCAATTAACCTATCTATCCTTGCTTATCTTAACTAATCAGCGTTTTTATAAGAACTCTGTTGTGTCATCAAGCTATTTGCTTAGTGTTAAAAATATATTATGAGACAGGACATAGTTCTTACGACGACGACGAGTATACCTACCTCTCCTCTACCTCTCAGTCTCAATATATGTATACATACGCATATTTGCATTCTAGAGATGTGACTCAGCATTGTGTAACACTTTTACTTTGCGGATATTAATCATCTCTATTAGGATTTTATTTCAATATATATATTTACCTATGTATAAGTACTTATACTTACAATTAGTTAGTTACTTTCGATTATTGTTTGAAATTATCGCACACATTACGAGACATAACAAAACGCCTTTCCCAGTAATATATAATATATACGTCGTTTCTACATATACGTGTACAGCTATGTAGTGTATCCCGTACAATTCAGTAGTGTAAAAAGGGGTGTTTTCGAATTTCTTAATTATACGTTTCTAAATTTTGGGTTATTTGATGCACTCTAAAAGATAAAGACATAATAATATAAAATAATTATCCTTCTCTGTATTTATAATCAATTTGAGAGAGAAAAATGCTATTTTTAGACATGAATTAATAAGGAATAATTGCGAACGTAATTATAAACATTATCTTATGTCTGCATAGTTGAAAAATATAACGATTTTATTCAAAACATTGCACAGCCTTGATTGTAAAAAATTTAAATTAAGTTGATTCTGCCGTGAATGCGTTTTGTAACCTGTTTATATTATCTTTTTTATATCAAAGATATTTTGCTTGCTATACATCCTATGCATACACTACATTCACTACATGTAGCTAATTATTTTAAACGAATTATTCTACAATATTGAATTATTGCATTCGTTATACATTCATACATTCATACATGCATACATACATACATTTTTCAATTTTTTAATTCGATTTCTATAAGCCATTAGGTTAAATACCAAATTGTATCCGGTTGATTAAAAAAATCTATCAAAAGAAGTTGTTTTGTTCGTTACTTTCAATCTAGATATTGATAATGAACAAAAAGTTTTGATCTCTTTTTTATTCGATATAGGCATTTCTAATTGAATTAAAATTAATTTAATTCTAATTTCTATCTTGATTAAATTGTAATTGATATGATTGAATTATGTTTGAATCTTTTTTTCATCGCAAATCGATTTTTATATGTAGTAAAATAATGTTATAATAATATTGTCAAATGCGAATTTAATTCTCTATTTTCGTACTTACATATAACGAATAGGTCGTATACTAAACCAGCATGTTCCATAAGAAGAAGTTTAAAAATGATAATTTGTTCTCATGTTTTAATAAAATGATATGGTATTAATTTTATCATACTTTAAATATCGTTTGAGTACATTAACAACATTTTACTTATATTTTTAATTATAATAAGAAAAAATGGCAAAATATAACATTTATTCGAAGTTTTAGATTGAAAGACATCAAATTAGGTTATGTTTTGCATTTAACAGCGTGAATTTTAGTAAAGTTTACATTAAAACAGGAAGATACGACAAAGATATATAAATTTAGTAAAAGATATTTTTTCCTAAGTGATTTTAAATAAATTTTATTTCAACATTTATTCTGAAAGGTAATTTTTCTGATATACCAAATAAAAATCGAAGAATTTGTTTCAATAAACAAGCCGTTTAACGAATTTATCCTATTCGAAATCAGTTGTATATCAAGGTTCCACTGTATAATTAAATTTATTTATTTATCGATCTGATTAAACTAACAACACTTTACATATATTTTTAATTATAATGAAAAAAAAATGGCAAACTATAACAATTATTCGAAGTTTTAGATTGAAAGACATCAAATTAGGTTATGTTTTGCATTTGACGGCGTGAATTTTAGTGAAGTTTACATTAAAACAGCAAGATACGACAATAATATAAATACTTTTAAGAAAAAAAAAAAAACTAAAGATATACATAAATTTACAAAAAGTTATTTATTATCCTAAGTGATTTTAAACAAATTTGATATTAATATTTAATCTGAAAGGTAATTTTTGTGATATACCAAATAAAAACAAAAAGGACTTGTTTCAATAAACAAGCCATTTAACGAATTGATCCTATTCTAAATCAGTTGTATATCAAGGTTCTACTGTATAGTTAAATTTATTTATTTATCGAACTGATTAAATTAAAATTGATTTCTCTCAGGCATTCTTACAGGTAGAAGAAGAAAAAAAAATGAGTGTATCATATTTTAGGATTTACATCATCTCTTTCGAGAAGTGAATTCAATTATAAATAAGCATAAATTATAAAGCCAATAAAATGTGAAAAAAAGGAAGTTTTTTTCGATTATTTAGTAACCGTGATTATGTACAAGATTTAATTGCTTAATTTAAATTGTTTTTTTTCTGGACCGTTGCTGCTTTGTTATTTCCTTTTGGAGATAAAAATGCAGGCAGTAAATTGACCAAATATTAATAACCTGTCTTAGACCGGATGGAAGTAAAATACTTTATGGCAGCAGGTAGAATTACATGCAATTTTTTTGGCTTCCAGATACCAGTTTTGAAAATACCTTCGCATTTAGGTACCTGATGATGGGAATCTGTCTGCTACCATTCATTCATTTTGTATCAGTTTAAGCATACTTTTTTACTAATCAAACAATCTAAAACATGTATCTACGCGATAATTATTTAAACATCTTTATTACGTTTATGTATGCTAATCACCTCACAACTATTTACAAAATTTTGTAAATATGTATATGTTAATTTATTATACACATTACATTACTAATTAAATTAAATGACACTTCCTTTTTATATAAACTAAATATTTCCTGTAAAAAATATGCTTGAGTGTTGCGCATTAACTGAAAAATTTTAAGGTTTAAAGTCAATGTTGAATGTAAGAATTTGTTCATTCCATGCATGCGAGGTGTGCCCTTGTTTGCATTCAGACAACTTATGTGTTCTGTATGTATTAAGTTACATTTAGAATGTCCAACGTCTCCCACAACACATTTCCATTTCAAAACATTGTTTATATAGATGAAACTTGAATACACATATAAAAAATTTAATTTTTGTCATAAAACTTTCTAAAAAATCTAATTAATTCCAATTCATTAATTAAGTGTAACAATAGATTTCAGTTAAAAAAAACCGGATCTACCGTAATTTGATCTCAAATATCCTTTATATCGAATCAAAGCGAAGCACTAAATATTTTGGTACCTATACGTATTTGATTTTTTGTCGTCGTTGTTGTTTTTCATAAACCAACCGCCGATAAATGAATAAAATTCCTTTAATATCAAAGGTAATTCTAACGCTGAATGCCAAATCTGGTGTTTTATATTCGGTAGAGCAGTCAAGCGATGCTTCGTACGTGAAAAGATGCGAGAACTTGTTGAGTTAGTTAAAAAAAATACAAGTAACTTAATGCTGTTTCTGTTATTATTCTTCTTCGTTTTCTTCTTCTTCTCTCCTTCTTGCTGCTGTTGTTGCTGTTGACATATTTAATTCATCGCATTATAATTCGTTCTTTTTATTAAATTTCAGTTAAATTTATTGATATGGCATGCTATTTCCCTCAAGAATATCAAGGAGAATATGAAATGCAGAGCACAATAAATGCCAGAAATGCGATACAGTATAGCCTGGTTAATATTACATCAACCGCTATACCGATTTGGGGAAATTGTCATAGAAAATTAGGAAACAATTTTATTCTAGTAAACGAGTACGTATTTTTTATTACCATACACGATATCGATTTATGTTATATATAATTTCCAACTGTATTGCTGCAGCTACGGTGAAAATAAATGCATACGGTGCTTGCATTTGAAATTGCGCTCAAAAAACGTTCTACAAGTGTTAGCATCAAGTAAGGAAACTATATCTAAGTGTTATACAAATGAAGAGTTAGCTGAAGATAATTGTCCGTCAGAGGAATCTTTACGAAGTCGCTCAACTGCAGAAATCATACTCTTCAGTAAGTTTACCAAGTGTAATACTATGCTTAATCTCTTTTTTATTCATATTATTTTTTTTCTTGCCTTATAAAGAAACCAAAGACATGGAAGGTAAAAGAACAACGAAAGAATATTGCCCGATTGATGGGCATTTCTCATTCTCCTATAAACTAACTGATGGTAGCAATAAGAAGGAATGTCATGGGTATGACTCTCGTTTAGATTCTTGCCCATCGGGCTCAACCATGAACCTTCGATTTCGTGAATGTACATTTGAAAATTATGGTAAGTTTACCAACAACAACAGGAAGTAATTTGCTTGTGCTGTTATCGTTCATTTAAGTTTTAATGGCTGCACAAGACATATTTCGTTTTTATCATTTAAAATTAACCAATAAAAGAATTAATTAACGTTTTCCTCGAATAAAAAAAAAACACAGAAACAGAGGTGATTATTTGTTGGAACGCAAATCGTTGCGTTACAAAATGTTTAAACATTTTAATTTTACGACATGCCTCGCAAATGTTTTGCTAATGTCATAATAATGATTTGGTTTTAGATTTAAAGTACGATTGTCTCGGACATTGGGAAGCCACTAATGGACAAAGATATTTAGCACTCGTTTATAACCGTCCCTCACTTTCAAAACCGCAATATCGTTGTGCTGTATGTTGTTCAGCTTTATTGATGCATAACTAATTGTAAAAAATAATTTTTCTTTGTCTTTTTTTAGTTATATAAATATGAAGCGGGAGTTATAAATATTGCAATCAGCAGAGATTCCACATGTACGACCGATCTGCACAATTCCTCTCATGGTTTTGAAAATTTAATTTTACGTCCAATACATGATTACCCTTGGCCGCTAGATGTAGACTACACTTCTTGCAGGTAATTAAAATGAAATGTGGTTTTTATTTCTTGTTTAAAACAGGCTATACGTTTATTTTTTTTATTTTTTTATAAATAACATTTATTACCGACGTTGTTTTTCTGTTCTACTTATTTCATTGTACTTTCAAGCAATTTTGTATTCGTCTTCATTATACAGCGGTATATAAGATTTGCAATAACTTTCCAGTAATAATTGTGACCCGTTACACAATACATAATTATTTATTTCGATTACCATCTACAATTCTAATTGTATTCTTTACCTTTAATAAAAAGATTTTTTATTAATCCCTCAATGATTATGTACTGTATCTAATTATATTCGAAATTAATTAACTCGTGATTATTCAAAATTAGTTTGAATATTATTTTCATTAATTACAATATCGTTCAAGCCTATCTATCGCTATCTATGTAAGCAACTACGATATACCTAGTAGATATACTAAATGTATGCATACCACCGACATTTATATTTTGAAATGGTTTCACTAATAATTATAATTGATTGAAGCTATTTATTATGAGATACTGCGCGAGAATATCTTAAAAATTAAAATTACATAAGCGTGTTTTTCGTTTCTGTGATAATTATCAACATGCAGTTGTACTTCATCTTCTAACGGCATACCACACTATCATCAATATCCTTTTAAATTATAATATTTAAATATCATTTTTTATATAAAGACATTGACATATAGGGTTGGAAAGAAACTAATTACGTTTTTGATAAATGCCCTGATTCATTCATATTTTTTAATTACACTTATCAATTGTATAAATCACGTTTAGTCTAAATACAATTTGTTAATTTCAATATGCAGTGTAAAACTAATAATTTTCGTAAAAACAAGAAAGCTACCGAGTCTTGCAAGAAGAAACGTGGAGGTAATATTGTTAATAAATAACGAGTCTAAATTCCCGTTCTTTTAATTTTTCATTTAAAAGTGCACTTAAAACGTTGCAAATTAAATTAAATGTATTCTTTTTCTAAAAACAAACAGCAGGGTTGGAAAATATCATATTAAATCTATTTTTATACATAGTATATGTATTTTCATAACTGATTTTTCTCTGATTTCTCTACATTCATCTTATCTCTACAAATTTTTTATGAAAATTCTGAAAACCATATTGATTTTCAATGCAGTTTTATTGGTTTAAAACAGAAATATTCACACAGCTATTAAAAAAATCAATGCAGTTTAAATCAATGTAATAAAATCAATCAAACTCTAGAAAACATACAATATATAATAAGAAAGTGTCAAAAATATGAATTTATTTGTGAAAATCGAAATTATTTTCTTGTCAACCCTAATATGATAAATATGATGATACGTGAAATGAATTATTGCAACCCAAAGAGGGAGTTATTCAATTACAGATAATATAATTTGATATTTGCATTTATATAGTTTTCCTGAATGGATGAACGGGAATTGGGAGCACGTGAGAGTGGAAAATAATACGATAACTTACAAAGACCACACAACATTTAAAACCTACACGTTTAAATGTTTAGGCAATTTCGAAACGAACAAATACTTTGTACTCAGTCGAACTCAGTGGTAAGGAAGCAAAAAAACACAATAAACTAAGGATAATAAGTTTAACGACATCTTTTCTTTCCAGCAATGAAGATCAATATAACTGTATTCGAATTCAAAAGCGAAGCAGCAATATATTAGAATTTCAATTGGGAGCGAATTTTAGTAATGAAAAACATGTGTTCGAGTTATGTGCCGATTCAAACTTCGAACCCGATACTTGGATCACTCAAGGACGTAAGTTAGAAAGTTTGCCTAACATCAACTCCAGAAATGACAATAAATATATTATAGGAATAAATCCGAGTGTTGAATTAGCGTGTCCTATATCCGGTGAATACACTGGAATGATTCCAGACACCGGTGATTTATGTGCAAAACTCTGGTCAGATTGTCGAGCGCCCGAATTGATGTATTATCAAGTATCTGACTGTTTGTCAGGCGAGATCTATGAAGAACGAGAATATAAATGCTTGGGGCATTGGCGCGAGGGAGATTTGCTTTATACCTACACTCAGCGACATGATGTGGCTGCCGGAACCTACGAATGCTTCGTTGGATCTATTATATCTGATAAGGAGGATATTTATATAAAGGAAGCTGGTGAACATTGTCAAAGGCGTATAGATCCTTTACAATATGGCATGAAGTTAATAAAACAGGGATTATATTCTTGTATTGAACGTGTTCCTACTACAAAACGACCTACACCTCCAACAACTCGTAAACCAATTACTATTTCTACCAAACCATGGAATATTGGAGTACCATGTATGTATTATTATCATCATCATCGTCATTATAATATTGAATATTAACTAAATATTATTTTAAATTTCAGTTCCAACCATTCCAGATACGAATAGTAATAGCATCGGTGGCGGTAGCACAGCTTTGCAAGCCTCTTTGCTTTTTATAGTTGTGCTAACTGCTGTGATTCAAACCTTATAAGATTGTCGTCACTATGAAATAATCTTTTAAGCTTAATTACTTTAATTCTTGCCAATAAGTAGCTCGCTCTTATAGATTTTTTTACCCATTTATGTATGTATATCTTACTTGTACTTAAAACAAATAACAAAAAAAGAAACAAATTCTTGAACTTTCTTACTCGTTCTTCACATGAATGTGTTTGATGAATGCAGTTTAATATTTATTTAGTGTAATATATTTATATATAAATGTTAATTTATAGTGATTGTATATTAAGGATTTTATTGTGATTTACGATATTTTTATAGAATACATATTATTTAGCTATTTTATACCAAATATATACATTTTATCTAAATTTTATATTTATTTCCTATGCTATTCCGAGTATAAAATCATTTGCATTCATATCATTTTTATCAATACGTAAAGCGGAAAATACAACACAAACAACAAAATTGACTTGAATGCTAGTATACTATATATAGCTACGATAGCTGCTAACTTTGTGTATTGTTAACTTATACAACCAACTTAACATCAAAACATCAAATGAAACGTATATATATACCATAGCTATAGAAGATTTTATTCCCATACATTTCGATAAACAAACGATGATGATAAATAAATAAATATATTTTGTATTATAATGCAAAGTGCATTTATAAATGATGCTAGCGGTTTATTTAATCTATTATTTAGTTTGAAAATTTTTTGTGTTGTCAGAAACGAAGAAAAGATATAGATATGAAATGCTTATCTAAATGTTCTCAATTAACCATAATAAAATAAAAAATTCTAGACGCATTGATGAAGTAATGGCAAATAAGTGTTAAATAAAATGATCTAAATAATATTATGTTATGTATGTAAATTTTAAAATTGAGTCTTGCATCCGGATGTTATGTTATCAGAAGGGTACACCCACGACGTTGAGAGGAAATTTACGTTATGTCGGATATTTGATAAGAATTTTGTCTCTATTCACAACTATGAATAAATAAATAATGAGAATGAATTACTTTGTAATTTCTAATTATTATTAATGATTTTTTTCTCTTCTAAAAAAATTAAAATTTAAATAAAATGAAATAAAATAATAATAAAAAAGTTTACTTTATATGTTTCTGACTTAATTATCATCATCATTGTATGATGTGAATAGGTCATTAATAGCAGATAAAAAATGTCACTGCCCTCAATCAAACAGATTTGAAAAAAATGTTAACAAAATATGTACATATAATTTTTTCGACTTGATTGATCCTACTTGGGCTGAGAGTCGTAACATTTGGTGGTACACAAGTGCGGAACACATGTTCACAAATCTCTTGAAAAGTAGGGCTTAAAAACGAAAACTAAGCGAAAAGTTTCAATCCGAGTGGTGTGGAAGATGCTTTTTAGTTAATCGTAAGTAAATAGTACCTCGAAAAGAATCGAAAAGAACGAATATTTATGATTGAATGGGAAACGGACCCTTACTACCAAACTTACGTTTAGGATAAGCTAACTTAAGCTTTTTGAACAGACTCAGTAAGTACGATTAGTGGAATCTGGTTGGCAGGAGGTAGTGGTTTGTAAGTTATTTTACTGCACGTCTGTAGCGATCTCTTAGTTTTGCCTGAACTTGTCAGGGCGAGTCGACACAGTGAACATCGTCATTTCTAAATGTTATAAACTTATCATGCCGTGTGATAAAAATTCTTGTTAATAAAAATAGTGAACGATGTGCACTGTTATAATGACAATTAAACAATTTCAGTGTAAAGCATTTGTGTGTTTGTTGTGTTGATTTTTAAGTGCACTTGCATGCATTTTGTAACCAGGTAAGAGGTAAACAGCCTCACTTTCTGGATCAACCAATAAATCCCTCAATCCCTTTCGAGCAAGTGTACGACGGTCGCCCTCTTAGAATTTAACCAAAAATAGAAATTCTATTCTCGAAACCATTACATGATTATTATTATTTATGTCGAATCAAATACAACTTGAAAATAAAACCGGATAATAAAATATCGTACATAAATACATGTATGCATACATACACATTTTAAAATACATACAGACATACATAAAGTCATATGTACTTACAATCAAATTCATTTGCAATTAATGCATTTTATTTCATTGCATTTCATTTCGTTTCATTACATTTCATACAGAACCAGAGCCGATTCGCATGCATGTGCATACTACGAACGAGTGCATTGAATGAAAAAAAAATAAAATGAGCATTTTATTTGATATATCGCGTCACATTGTCAAATAATGTGCTTAATATATAGAAAAAAACGCGTTTTAAATATCACATGTAATCCGAGTATGAAACAATCAATTTGTGTGGCGGGAAAATTTGCGTTTTGTTTAAATTTATTATTATAAATTCAGTTATCAATGATGAGGTCATGAGAGAGCATTCATTTATAAATCTACACTAGTTTGTAAAGAAAATGTTTTATTAATGAATATTGAATGATATTCTGACCTATTTTTACTTTCAGGGGCTCCTTGTTTCTCGAAAATGATATTCAAACTAGTAAACAGTGTCTTTATAATCATTTTTATAATAACAAGTATGTATTTTTTGAATCAAATTCATTAAACTATGCTAACTAACTACATCACCATCATTATTTATTAAATTCTAGATATTGTTTATGTTAATGGTCAGTACGGTCCAAACCGAGAATGGATAAGAAATACAACACGAGGTAATGTTTTTTTATGATTTGTTATTCTATAAATATTCCAAGTAATTTATGTTTACTTAAATTAAGAATAATACACGGCTTCCTTTTTGTAATACATATAACAATAAAACTGTTGTGCTATTCTTAATTTAAGTGCAGTAGCAAAATAATAATAATACAAGTACATATTATATAGCATATTATGAGACATTCTATAAATTTATGTGTAGCCCCAGTAATTACAAGGGGTGATCAACCCCCTCCCCCTGATACAGATTTTGATGTGGGAACGTTTGAAGAAATTCATCCGCTAACCGATTTGTCAACATATTGGCAAACCAGACACAAAGGTTCGAACTGTAAAATAACAGTTTTGGGTATTTTGGTGTGGGAGTCATTAATTAATATCCTTTTTTTATTATATTATATTTTAATATGAATGACTTTTTGGTGTTTTTGGTTTTAACATTAACTCACAATTTGGGTTTGACGCCTAATTTCCATTTTGATTGTTTATTTCTTAAAAATATTTTGTCATTAATTTCAATGCATTTTGCAAATAGGTTCCTATTTGCCGGCGAGGCCTCATCCCTGTGAGCAAAGTTCGTGTTACCCTCAAACAGGAAATTTATTAATTGGCAGAGAACATCAATTATATGCATCGTCAACATGTGGCTTAAACGAACCGGAAAGATATTGCATTGTATCGCATTTAGAAGATCGAAAGAAATGTTTTTGGTGTGATTCGCGACCGTCCCCGTATCCAAAGCCAGACTTAAATCACAATATCAGTAATATTGTATACAGAGTATATCCGGGGTAAAATGAACAAAATGTAAGCGCATAAGCACACAACATAAACCGACTAATTTTAGCACTAAACAAAAAACATGGTGGCAATCCGAGAACGGCAAAGAAAAAGTCTATATACAGTTAGATTTGGAGGCTGAATTTCACTTTACGCATATTATAATAACATTTAAGACGTTTCGGCCCGCCGCTATGCTTATAGAAAGATCATATGATTTCAAGAAAACTTGGCAGGTATACAGATATTTTGCTTACAATTGCGAGGAGAGTTTTCCAGGAATACCTACAGAGCAGCCACACAATTTAACAGATGTTGTTTGTGAATCAAAATATTCCAGTGTCGCTCCATCGACAGATGGAGAAATTATCTACAGGGTGTTGCTTCAGCACTATCGCATTGACAATCCCTACTCGCATCAAGTACAAAATCTTATGAAAGTTACCAATCTACGAATTAATTTTACAAGACTGCACACGCTCGGAGACGACTTGCTCGATAAGCGCGAAGAAATTCAGGTATATTTAACTAACGAAGGTTAATTTTCCGTCCGAGTATTTTTAGCGTTTTATTGATTCTAGGAAAAATATTATTATGCTATAACTGATATGGTTGTAAGAGGGTCATGCTCATGTTATGGTCATGCTAATAGGTGTTTGCCTCTACCTGGAATTGTGCCAAAAGTTGATATGGTGCACGGCCGGTGTGAATGTACTCATAATACGAAAGGCAGAAATTGCGAAAAGTGCGAAGATTTCTACAATGATTTACCATGGAGTCCAGCTGTTGGAAAGCAAACCAACGCTTGCAAAAGTATGAATATTCTAAGCTAAATAATATTTTTAATGGAATTATTAATTGAAACATTATTTTTAGGGTGTAATTGTAACAATCATGCTACGAGCTGTCATTTCGATCCTGCTGTATATGAAGCATCTGGAAAAGTTAGCGGCGGAGTTTGTGATGGATGTAAACACAATACAATGGGAACCAATTGCGAGCAATGCAAATCATTTTACTATAGAGATCCAACAAAAGACATACAGGACCCTGAAGTGTGCAAACGTAATGATTTCATACGACAGCAATAAAACATATATAATGTAATAACACTCTTCAATTTTACAGCCTGTGATTGTGATCCACATGGTTCATTAGATAGTGGTATATGTGATTCGACGACGGATGTCAACAACAATCTGATCGCAGGTGCATGTCATTGCAAGCAGAACGTCGAGGGAAGACGATGCGATCAATGCAAAAATGGTTACTGGAATTTTACGGCGGAAAACCCGCATGGTTGCGAACAGTGCACGTGTAATACTAGTGGCACAGTTAACAATCAGGGATGTAATGTCTACACAGGCGAGTGCACTTGCAAGCGATATGTCACTGGACGTGACTGTGATCAATGTCTGGATGAGTTCTGGGGCTTATCTGAAAAGCAAGATGGTTGTGAACCGTGCGACTGTGACCCTGGCGGTTCATATGATAATTACTGTGATGTTATCACAGGACAGTGTAAATGTAGGGATGAAATGATGGGAAGGTCCTGTAACATTCCCAAACAGCTCTACTTCACAGCTAGTTTAGACTTTTTGCTATACGAGGCCGAATTATCAAAATCATCACCAGTAAGATACGAATCTAATTAATTTAATTTAAATTTAATAAAATTTAATTCAACTTATTAGAACTGTCAAGTTGTCATACGCGAACCGTATCGTGATGGAAGGGAAGATACATGGACTGGAACAGGATTTATGAAGGCGTATGAGACCTCCTACATCGAATATGATATCAATAACATTCAGCGTTCGATGGATTACGATATGAATATTAGGTATGATACACAAGGTGAAAATTGGGATGAAGTGACTGTCACCGTAATTCGTCCAGATTCTATTGATCCGAACGGTTATTGCAAAGATGCTGCACCCGCAGATGACATTAAATACGTTTCTCTACCCGGCAATAGTAGAAGCGTTAAAGTATTTCCACCAGTATGCTTGGAGGAGGGGAAACATTATAAAATTGGCATGGACTTTAAGAGGGCAAAATATGATCGAGATTCACCGTCGCAATCAGTTTTAATTGATTCAGTAAAGATAATTTCGATAACGAATGTGATTTAAATGGTTAATAAATGTTGATTTGTAGATTGTTTTAACGCCGAGAATTGAAAATATCCCATGGTTTTATGGATCCGCACCAGCTGAAGCACGTCGACGTGATTTTGAAAAAAATCAATGCGCTGTATACGAGTTGCATAAGGGACCAATTTCGGAGGCTTGCAAAAATCATTATAACAGCATTGGTGCTTTCATTTTCAATGGAGCATTATGTATGCAAATTATTATCGCATCATAAATTTTATTTATTTAACGTACTTCTTTTTATAATTAGCTTGCCAGTGCGACAAAACAGGTTCTGTAAGTTGGCTCTGTAATGAGCATGGCGGTTCTTGTACGTGTAAGCCGAACGTAGTGGGACGAAGATGTGATCGATGTGCACCAGGAACTTATGGCTTCGGACCAGAAGGATGTTCTGGTAAAGCAAAAATTAAATAACCTGTTTCAAGTAGTCTTTTTCTTATATAATGAATTACAATTCACAGCTTGCGATTGTAACAGTATTGGATCTTTGCATAACTTCTGCAACGCAACAACAGGTCAATGTGAATGCCGTGCGAACACTTACGGCCGCTTATGTGACCAATGTCGTACGGGCTTTTGGAATTTCCCCAATTGTCAACGATGCGATTGTAATGGACACGCTGATACGTGTGATTCAAGAAATGGAGCTTGTCATTCTTGTCGCGATAACACACAGGGGCATACATGCGATACATGTGTGGAAGGATATTATGGAGATCCGAGATTAAATGTTGATATTGCTTGCAGGCCATGTCCTTGCCCAGGCATTCCAGGATCAGGACATTCATATGCAGACCGTTGCTCGCTTGACGGTCTAACAAAAGATGTTGTCTGTGAATGTCAAGAAGGCTACGCCGGGGCCAGGTGCGATGTATGTGCTGATAATTACTTTGGCAATCCAGAGGAGCCGGGCGGCACTTGCCAGCCATGTGATTGCAACAACAAAATTGATAGATTAAAACCAGGCAATTGTGATGCAAAGACCGGCAAATGCAAGCAATGTTTATACGACACGACCGGCGATCATTGCGAAATATGTAAGCCAGGATATTATAGAAACTTCGATTCTGATATATGCATAGGTATTAATAATATTCCCTCTTAATCGTTTCTACGTGACGTAACGTAATTTATTGCAGAATGTGTGTGTAATGAACTGGGCACTAATTCAAGCGCCGGCCCTTGTAATCATAATACAGGACAATGTCCTTGCTTCCCCAACGTTATTGGAATGAAGTGTGATGAATGTGCTGAAAATCATTGGAAAATAGCAAGTGGGTCGGGTTGTGAACCGTGTGACTGTGACCCTGTGGGCTCGCTCGAGCAGCAATGCAATTTCGTAAGCACTTATGGCTAAAAAATTATACCTTAAAATTAATTTATTCATCATTTAGTTTGTCGGGCAATGTGCGTGCAAACCCAACTACGGCGGAAGACAGTGCAACGAATGCAAAACAAATTATTGGGGCAACCCTAAACTTAATGAATGTAATGGTAAGTGATATTTTAAATTAAATCAATTATAATATGAATAAATTACCTAACTTGAAATTAACTACCTAAATAATTTTGATGGATTACTTTTTTTCTGTCGTTTTATTTATGTGTAATAAATTTGAGGAAGTTTGCAGCCGACTCTTGGCAAACTATGTTATAATATTAGAATAACAAATGATTAGAAAAACACTTGCTAAAGTTCAGGAATGTTTTTATTAAATAATCAATATTGATATTTCAACCTCTTAAAATAATAAGTCGATAATTCGTTATTTTAATATTTTTTGTAATTAAAATAATCAAATATGAATTTGGTTAGCTGTAATAATTTATTTTTAGAGTGTACGTGTGACATTTATGGTTCCGCAACAATGCAATGTGATCGAAAAACGGGAGCGTGTGTATGTAATCCGGGAATTGGCGGATATAAATGCGATAAATGCGCCCGAGGATATATCGGAAATGCGCCAAATTGTTCACCATGTGGTGAATGTTTTGATAATTGGGATAGGATATTAAACGAACATAAAAGTAAGGATGGAAAAGTGAAAAGATTTTGTTGGGAACTAAAAAATAAATTGCTTTTGCAGATTTGACATTAATTGAAATTGAACGCGCAAAAAATATAAAAAAGGTAGGCGCAACAGGTGCTTACACAAAGGAGTTTGATGAAATGCAACAACGATTGGATGAAATAGAGAATTTACTCAACCGTACCGAAACGATTGATTTAAACGCAATCGATTCAAGCTCCGATCAGGTTCGTAAGAAGATCAAGGAGATAAATGAAGGACCACTTAAGGAATTAAGTGATAATTTGGCGTTTATTGCACAAGAAAATAAATTAGATAATATAACGTTGCAAGAATTGGAAACGAAATTAAATTTATTGAAAAACCGTACAAAGGAGCTAGAGCAGAATGGCACACTTCTACAAGAAGCTAATGTCCAAGGTGCATTAAATCTTATTGAACAGGCGAAAGAAAAGGCAGACAGAGCTGCACAAAAAGCAGAATATTCACAAAGAAAAATTGAATACGCTGACAGACAATGCAAAGCAACTGAAAACCTAATTCAATTTACTCAACAAGACTTCCAAGAGAAACACGCAAATGATGAGAATGCTCTCACCGAGATTAAAGAAAATATAGATAATTTAACAAGCATCATGCCCGAATTAAATAATTTAGTATGCGATAGATACGGTGATCCTTGTGATTCGATTTGCGGTGGCGCTGGATGCAATGTATGTGGTGTTGCAGTTACGTGTGAAAATGGTGCAAAACAACAAGCTGAAACAGCACTTTTGCTCGCTAGTGAAACGGAAGAGATATTGAAAAAAATTGAAAGCAAGGCAAATGATTTCATACGAAACGTGTCATTGGTAAATACAACCCTATCGAAACAAATGGCACAGAATGCATACGATACGGCGGAAAACATTTATAAGAAATCGAATAATAGTCTTGCAAACGTTAATCGAATTCAGAAGCAAATAAAGGAGTTTTTAGATCAGGCAACAACCTCACCCGAAGATATAAAGAAACTGGCTGATGAAGTACTTCGACAAAACATTGAATTAGATCCGCAAGAAATCAAGCAACTTGCGAAAAAGATTAAAATGGCTGTTGATTCGTTAACCAATATAGACCCAATAATCGCCGAGACGAAAGATGATTTGGAGCGCGTGAAAAATCTCAAGAATGACGCTGATAACGCAAAGTGAGATTACTTGAGAAATCAAGTAGTTTTTTTTTTCGTTCTTTCTGCACTTAATAACACTTAATAATGATTTTAGATTGAAAGCGGAGGAGATTAAAAACACAACGGTTAGTGTAAAGCAGGCTCTGACTAACAGTACTTCGCAGCAAGAACAGGCCGAAGCGGCAATCGAAGGCGTAAGCGAAAACGTTGACAAAGTTAAGAATTTGTTGAGTGAGGTGAGCATTAATCATAAAAAAAATCCATATAGACATGAGAATTAATGATTTTTTTACAGATCGAAACAAAAACAAATGATGCGAACATGCAAATAAATAAGACGGCGAAGCAAATTAATGATTTAACTAAAAAAATTGAAGCCTTACAGCTGAACGTAACGCGAAATGAACAAGCGGCGTCAACTTTCGAACAGCAGTCGATTAATATTCAAAACGAGGCAATTGCAACGAATTCCAAGTTGCAGAATCTACGAGATAGGTACAATAAGACGAAACAGAAACTTGATACGACGTTAGATGGTGTTGAGGCGACGAAATTGAAAGCGAACGCGCTGGTTAATCGCGCCGTACAACTGACTTCGAAGATCACCAAAATTGGCGATGATATACAAAAAATGAATTCAATGCCTGAATACAATTTAGATAATTTGGAAAAGGAGATAATGGAATTGATGTCACGAATGGAGGCGTACAACGGACAAATTAAGCGAAAATCTGATTACTTTAAGATTTGTACTTAGGTATTAAATTTTTTAATTGATATTTTTTAAATATGTATGTATATGATATCTATGTTTGTACATAGTTTTATTCATGTTGTACTCATGAACATTATTCTTTTATTTTGTATTTATCATAAGATACAAAGTGTTCAATTTTAAATAATTAAATTTTAATAAACGTAGATCTATTAAACTAATGGTGTTTATTAAATATTTCTTCTTTATTGATAATATTGTAAATACATACTTACATTCACGGCCGTAAACTGGAAAATTTGTGTGCCACTCGAATGAGAAATATTTACAATTTAATTAGCGATATGCAGCTGCGTCTTTTCAATTAAAAATTATATAATAATAAAAAATTAATACATCAATATAATCAAGCAGTTTATTCCTCGCCAATTTAATCGTCACTAAAGATTCCCGTTCTTATCGCTATCTAAATCGATGACCGTACGGATGGATTTAATTCGACAATTTCAGTGTATCCTAACAATTTGTCACTCGACTAATGTGCTTTCCAAAAAAAAGGCGCATCGCATAAAAACGAAATTAACTATTTAAAATTTGACAATCCCAATAAAACGTATTATTTATCCTCATCATTTATTTAATGGTTGCGAGTTCTTTTTAAGGAAATAAATGTGCAAATGTCGCTTAATAATATGTTTAAGCGAATAAATAGTGTGGCATTTTAATTAAGATGTTAACTACCTTCGCATTTTCAATGATTATGTTGAATTTAAAAATCATGTTAAATATTTGTGAAACTTAATTTCTGTTTGGTATTAAAGATAAAAAGTTATTTCAACGTATGATCCTACCTTACAGATGAAAACATCTCGCCGTCTTTATTCGATGCATGTAACGTGTAGCGTCGAGCGTCCTTCTCGAAACTAAATCTCTGATATCCTGGCATTTTTGGAACGTTTAACAATCGTCGAGTTAAAATGTTTATCAAACGATTTAAATTTGCATTTTTCCTACATGTTGCCACTAACTTTACAACATTTGTCATGCCATACTGTCAAATGATGTGTGTTTTTATTAATATTAACCTTACCTTAGAATTTCATCTGGATTTAGCGATGATAAATCAGCAGCAATCGTAGTGGATGTAGTAGAAATGGAAGCGACGAAAGGAATAATTTTTATTCATCGATAAATCACATCAACCGCTATCACATCAACAACTATTAACCCAAAATCGGTGATGAAATGAATAAAAAAGTAGTAGTTTACTTCGAACCGGCGCTGTCAGATACACACGCATGACTAAAAATGATTCGCACCTTTATCATCTTTTACCTTCAGAAAAACAGATGTGCTTCTGCATACGTAATATTACGCATTATAACACTAATTTGAAATGTTTACAAATCGAGTGCAGTTAAATTTAAATTTCAAATGCAATGCAAAATTGTGCACGATTTTAATTATACAACAAAGCACTGCAGTTTGTATTCAAATACAAAGATAAAAAGGCAAATTTAAAACTTGTCGCGTATTATTAATAGTCATTAAGAATGAGTGTATAACAGCGTGTTTCTAAAAGTGCGCAATAATTTTAATTAATATGTAATTATAATGCTACAGTAAAAATAAACAAAATTGAGTTACAGAGTCTTAATTCAAAAAAAAAAAAATTCAAAAAAATAAATAAAAACCAGGCAGAAAAAGAAGTATATAGTAGTAGTTAATGAAACTAGTCTAAGCTGATTGCCAGTTGTATGTTAAGTAGATATTAATAAACATTAAGTAATATAAATATTTAATACATGCTTACTGAAAGGAATGGCATCAAGATTGGCAACATTAACGTTGCGGCAATTTGTATCATTAGGGAAATTTTCAGGTATTAATAAATAATAATAGTATAATAATTAAATTATTATGACGAACATTTCATTCATTATAAATACTTATTATATATATGTCATCACATTTAATCATTTACAAATCACAAAATGAATCGTTATTTATGCTTAGTTACTTATTTCCTTTTCTAAATATTACAAGCAGTTCTTTCAACTAAAAAGAGAACTTATTGCAAGAGTTTTATCTAAATCATTTTAATTAAGTTGCAGATTCTCTTGCATTAAATCGTCTTTATTAATTCGAAGAAAAGATATTTTTCATAAAAGTTATATATATACATATAACAAACGCATTGTATTTAAACAAAATTAAAAACAATAAAGCTTATAAGATTTAAAATTTCGTCGTCGTGGAATTACTAAGCAATTTTTCCTAATTACAATTTTTTGTTTTATTTTATACAGCTTTGAGTGTGTGTATGGATATGTGTATGTGTGAGTATGTGTATAAGTGTATTTTTGTAATTTGTTCATAGATAAATGGTATAACAAAATAATTTGAAACATTAATAATAAACGCAATAAAAACCTTATTGTTTTTATTAGAAAAATATAAATAAAATAAAATATATATGACTACAAATGGCAATAGCATTAACGAAAAAATGAGTATGTATATGTGGGGGAATAGCTTCGTTACCATTTTCAATTCCGTTTGAATTTTAGAGGACATGGACATTTATAGATGAGAGATCTACACGAACATAAATATTAATAATGGCAATAAAATTGGTTTAAAACCTTGTATAATAATTTGTAGAGCACAACAAAATCATCACAAACTTGTCACAAATAAGCAATGAGCACTTTTAAACAACAAATTTATACACGTGAGACGACACATTCAACATTTAAAAACATAGTGTGGTTCTTTTTTTTTTAAACATGAACTATAAATTTGTAATAAAACAAAATATAATAAAAATAATAAAAAAATAAAATAATAATAATAATAGTAAAGAGAAAAAAAGTAAAAAAGAGTCATAAAACAGTCTCACAGAACAAAATCGTTTTGAAAAGCTTTTATAAATGCTATATAGTACAATGACATGTCGAACTGACCGGGCATTGTTCATTTGGCGCTGTATCACTGGTTCTGATATGCATTTGGCAAAAAAATAAAATTATATAATATATATAAAACAATAATAAAAAAATAATAATTATGTATATATTAAAAATATAATTTTTATGGTGTTTCTGTAATATCTTTCTTTTCAACTGACGTTTACCTGGCTATGCGCCAAAACTAAAATGTCCTTTTTTTCTTTGGGAAACCGCAATTCCCGACCAGCAAGACGTGCAGCTTCCAATTCACGTTCAGCCTGATTTAATTCCCTTCGCAAAGAACCAGCACACTCTTGTTCCCTTGCAATCCAATCAAGCGCCATTTGCGATCGCATGTCATCATCTAAAGCACGGTTTGAATAATGCGCCACAACTTCCTGTCGACTACACTGTCGCTCTCTCATTGCTTTCAAACTACCATTCCAATGCAGTAGTTGGAAGACAGTCATTAATTCCTGAAATTCTAACATTGTTCGTCCCTTGTTTGATTCTAACATAAATCGAAACGCTCCAATTCCTGTATTTGGATTATCGGCTTCTTCTTGATCACCACCTTTAAACGATGATCGCGCCTCTGATACGGCTTTCTCTATAAAATCATCCGATATTCGCCGCGATGGATGTTCATTAAATACCGAATTCATTAACGCTATTTTCGCAGCGCTACGACGCGCTTCTGCTTTTGTTGGACAGTTCTGTAAATGTGGAAATGTTGAGATGTACTGTTGGTTGGTTGGGGTATTTTCGTGTATGTATTTTGGTGCTGATGCTGATATTGGTAATGATAATGATAATGGCATTGGTTTTAGTATGTTAAGAAATGCAAATATGTAAATATTAACATACATTTATTGCATAAGTAAGATAGCAGCAGGTGTATTATACGCACAGTAGTGCAGCTTTTAAGTAATAGCAGGTGAGGAAATGTTTACGTTTCGTTATGTATTATATATATATATATATATATATATACATATATATAAATATATATATATATCTATATCTACTCGTATACGTGAATGTTGTAATGATTTGCGGTTAATATGTTGAAAGTGTATGTATGTATGACTGTGACTGTGAGAAATGCATTACCTGGAAACTGCCGAAACAAGAACCACCAGGTAGGGTGACGTAACAAACGTAGGGTTGAGAGTTTGAGGGTACGGACTCGTAGATGACGAGTGCACCGTTACGAAGATCAGCGCCTCGGGCTTGTTTCATTTGCCAAAATTCTTGAAGCGCTTCAACGACGTTTACTGCAAGTAAAGGAAATGTAAATGTAAAAAGTTGGAGGGTGATTCGACGAAATGGAAATTATGGTTATGCTAATAATGGTGATAATGATATTGACAATGATAATGATAATGATAATGATAATGATGATAAAGAAGGCAACGGTGAATATATATATATGTATATGTATCATGTGGTCAGTGATCGGTGATCGGTGATCATCGATGGGAATTTCGCATCTTTGTCCATTTTTCTGTTTTGGTTGTTGTTGATGTTGTCGTTGTTATTGTTGTTGACGGCGGTGTTGGTGTTGTTGTTGATGTTGAAAGTGATACATCTGACAATGATAATTTGAATGGTTGTAAAAGAGCTGAAGAAGAAGAAGAAGAAGAAAAAGAAGAAGAAGAAGAAGAAAAAAAGAAGAGAGAATGGAATTGATGCATGCGGATGGGTGTTTGTATGCCATAAATGACATCGGAAGTCTTCATTGTTGTTTAAAAAGTTAAATTTAATCGATTCTTGACGATGCGAATTGTTGCGTTAAGATGCAAATAGTACAGGTGATCGCTAACGGCAATCTTGGGTCGCAACTACCGTCACCGTGGACATATTTGAACGATCGACCGCCGAAACAAAGCATTGTGTGCTGATTAAAGTAGCAGTGGATTCAGCGGCAACCTTTGCGTCTGCTCGAAGCCAGTTTTTAAACTTTTAATGGTCCAAGTTACAGTTCAAACTAAATTTATGCTGCATACACAACTTTTTGCTGTCTGGCTATGTCATGTGAGATGCCGCAGCGGTCTGCGCCCTGCTCGCAGTTTACATTGCTCGCCCACAGTTACATATCGCGAACATGAGAGAAATGCTATGGATGTGAATGTGGATGTGAATTTGAATATGTATGTGGACGTTACTCCCACCAGCTTAGGACAACACCAACACAATTGATGCGCACCAATATTAATTCGATCAAATATTTTTACAAATAACTACTTACTTTTTATTCCTAACCTATCAAAGCGTAGATAGTTGTATATTGTACATACTATATATGTTACTATATACAATCAATCCATCCACATTTATATCCACGCATCCATCCATCCATCCACTCTACTATCAAATCAAGAATCAAAATCATAATTGTCCTCATCAACATCAACATTATTAAAAACATCATCAACATGTTCACTCTTGTAAGACACTCTTTTAAACATAAACCATTAGCCTTGCGATTAGTCATACTAAACTTTACCGTCATCAAAACTTGTTAGTCATTTTAAGAAAGAGAGAGTATAAGGTTTATTCGCATTATGATTATAATGACGATGACATGCCGTCAGTCAATATTGTCAGCACAAAACAGGAATAGAACAATTGATTTAACACAATAACAAATACGAATATAAAGTGAACAACTGTTGAAAGAAGGAATCGTGAGAATTGAAAGAGAATAACATCACTTTGACCACCAATGTTATTACATATGTACGGTGAACAATACGAAACAAATTATGAACACCATATATACAAATGCATAACTATATACATGCATGCACACATACATGCACACATACTTACACATACACACATACATACACATATGCACATACAAATATACGTACACATGCAAGTGCGAGTGTGAGTGCGTTAAATATGTAGGTATGTGGATGCTTACTTAATACATAATGGAATGGTTGCGGCTAGACTTTAGACATTTACTCATAAATGCATTTGCATCATATATGTATGTGCATATACATATGTATATACATGCATTTGTACAATCATATATACATACACACATACATACATATAAGGAGTGACGATGAGATGACGAGAACTGTATTGATGTGAATTGTGTATGGATCTACGATGATTGTACTTATGTACGAATGTGAAATATTTTTTTATTTATAATACTATACTACGATATAATACCTACTATATATACATGTAGTAGCAATAACAGAAGCTCATGATATGTATTGTAGAAAAAGCAAATTAAGAGGAATTACCACAAATAAATAATAATAGAATAGAAGAGAATATCACAAAAAACAGTGGAAAAAAATTAATGTGTATATGTGTATAAATATATATATTTATTTTTCTCAATGCATTTATCGCATAAATTGTTTTATACTCAAAAACTAATTATTTATTTATTTATCTATTAATCTATGCATCCATCCATCTATCTACTAACTATCTATCTTTCTATCGCTATCCATCTTCTTATCTATATACAATATATGTAAATGCAAACATGCAAATATTTGAGTGGATTTATGTGTACGTATCCTAATGTAAATATATAATCAATTATCAATAAATAATAAATAATAATAATTGAAATAGATATCGGTTCGAGACTCGAGTAGTAAGTATTGTACATTAGATAATATTAGATTAGATAAAAAGACACATACCTCGATACCCTTCATCATAAAATTGCACCATCGGCGTTGTAGAAGCACAAGACCATTGGGGGTCGGGATACACCATCATGTCGGAGGTGGGATTTTGGCCACCAGCGGCGGTGACACTAACGGAGACGGCAGGTTCAAGGATGGGCCGCGGAACAAGATCGCGGTCGCGGCCCGCACATGTACTCCGCATCAATGGATTTCTGCACTTCACTTACGCGCCCGATGCATGCTGTTGCTATGCTATGACGACGGTCGATGACGGTGGCTCTTAGGCAGCACACCACCACGACTTGGTTAGCACCTCCCCAACTTACGACTTCTTTCTTTCTATCTCTTTACTACTTGTGTAAAGATTTGCAACGATCACTTCTTGTCGTTCGTTCCCACTTGCACATATACACTTGCGCTGTCAGGTTGTTGCTGCGTGCTGTTTGCTCGCTCGGTGCCGGTGGTCGGTGCTCACTGTTAGCGGTGTTGGTACTCGCAGCTCTTTTGGACCTCAATTCACACACACATACACTAATATCGCCAACAAGGACAGCGACTATGTTCTTGTACTCTCACGGGTACGGGTACCGGATTGGTAGCTGAACTAAGAGGTCGCAGTTTCGTTTCTTAAGGATAGAGCGAGATCGATTACGTTGTTACACCGGTGCAGGAGGACGCCAGTTTTGTTCTTTCAATTTCATTATTATGTCTTTATCTAAATAGGATTGTAAACATACCGTTAGAAAATACACTTAATTCAGTAATCTAGTTCACCCACGGCACGCCACCACGCCATGCCATCAACTTAATGCCTACTGTAATCATTGGAATCCAACTTACTAGGATAATGAATGAGTCCTTGGACACATATGCCGTGTTTGCACACCTTGTTGTGTCGCACTTGACTCGGGCGTTACCAAGCCACTACGTCTCCTCTTGTGTGTGCGACGATCTGCTATGGCTTCTTCTCTCCTCAACAATCAATGTAACTTGCTTATGCTTTTACGTTCGTTCTACCTTCCTTCCTGCCTACTGCTACTTCTTCAGCTGCTGCTGCTGCTGCTGCTGCTGCCGTTGTTGTTGCTTCTGCTACTTCTGCTGCTGCTGCTGCCGCTGCTGCTGCGTCTTCAGCTGCTGTCGCTGTTGTTGCTTGCTCTTACTGCTGCCGCTTTTGCTGCTCTTTCCCTAGCTCGTCCGACGATGATGAAGTTCGATACAGCAAGCAACGACTCTTCATATCACAGGTTTTAGTCCCCCATCACCTGATTCTTGCCTGTCAATTATTGACTCTCGACACCGGCCTCTGACATCAGTAAGCTACTGTGGTGGTCAGACTATAATCATCATCATCATTACCATTATCATTAACAACAATAATATCATTTACCATTCATTTATCATTTAATCACTACTTTTTATTATAAAGAATAAATTATCTACGTTCCGTATGTGTATACCTGTATTTATTACTTACGTGCATACTTATGTATCATCTATTATATACACTACTAGAATACAATAAACGCGATTACGTTTAAAATAATAATGTAAATGTAGAGAAAAATGAAGAAAGAAAAACAAGAATATATTTACTTATCAAATGGTAACTCTATTATATTTTTTGCAACATTCGCTCATTTATCCCATACAATAGTTTCTTAAGTGATTATACCTAAAGATACAAATAATGATAATATTAATGAGGAACTTGAGAAAAAAATGTTTATTGCGTTCAAAAATTCGCATATTCATTATTTCATTATGCTGTCTCGGTAGTTAATCCTTCATTATCAAAACCTCTAAATATCTCTTGAATTGGCAATTGCGTCTTTGCTTGATTGTTATTATTATAATTTATTCCCATGCACTTCTTCGATAGCCAAACTTTCAAACGATATAGCCCATAAGACAAACAGTGTATGATAACTAGAAAAATCATTGCACCAAAGCATATTGCAAACGTCGGTAATGGTTTATTCCAATTAATCACTTTATAGATCGTCGGCTCATCGTCCCTGCAATATTACCCATATAATTGAATAAATGTGTTTTATTTGTCTTTATAAAAGTTTATTCAAATTTGAAGTAAGTGTACCTGGAAGTTCCTCCAGCAAAATGGTAAATAATTGTAAACACCGTGTAGGTAAAACCAAATAAAAACGAGAGGTAGGAGTGAAAAATCTTGACAGGATGTGCGACTACCCAGAACTCAATAAACATGCAGAGAGAATTACAGGCGTGTACGAGAAGATTTAAATAGTCCAAAGGCATTGTTTCAGCTAAAACAATAAACTGTGATGAGTATAATGAGGATGCGTGAGAGAAATATACAAACGGTCGAAAATGATTGTCCAGTATAAGATTGTTATAGCAATTGAGCTATCGGTAGCAATGATATTGGTAGCCCAATATAGCTTGTAGACATTTGAATCACTTCTATTATTATTTTCACTATCAGCTCCTATTAATAGATTTATTATTACATTATAATAATGTATTGTATATATAACTACTATTGTACAATACATGATACATGTATACTATCATAGTATTATAGTACAATATTTAACTATTAGTGTACGAATAACTCTTAAATACCTTTCAACATTTTATTTATTAGCATACATGTGCATAGAATTGATTGCAGTGTGCAGAGCGAAAATCCCCAGTTTGTCAAATATATTACCCATTTTACTCTAAACATGTACGGCTTGTCCAAATTACGTTCATCGACTATTGATAAGATCCACGCTGATATTAAAAATAATGACATAAATATTCTGTAGACTAAATACCATTTGCTAGGTGTTGTTTTCTGTTGCCACTGCAGTGAAACAACAAAACCATAATATAATATAAGTAAGTGCAAATGTCAAGAAACGAGTAAGTACAACAAATAACAAAAAATCAAAATAATAATAATAATAACAATAATAATGAAAAGAAAACAAAATAAAATAAAAAAATAAAAAACAAAAACAGAAAAAGAGTATTAGTCAAGTTTAAAATTTCAATTTGCGAAACGAAAGCACATTCGCCGATTGATTTATAACAAACCATAAAACGATCGATTACATCGACAAAGAGAGGAATTTACTAACCACTTATATGTTTATAATCAGAATTATTACTCACCTGCGATATAGCGAATATAGTTGGATCTTCATGTGTGAGCGAGAGTCTGGATGTTGTAAATTGTTTTCTCCATACCTCTAGCATCGTTCCTGCAAAAAGAAAAACACATAACAAAACTCATATATATTGTTAGTCCTCTTTTTTCGTCTTGTTTCTAAACAGTATTCAATAACTAACAACGCAAATGACTCTCTCGTCTCTCGTCTCTCGTCTATTATGAGATACAATCAATAGATGGAACGATTCTAGTCATTATAATAAAATTTAAATAATTAATAATACTCTTTAATGTTGCTCATTATTTAATTACCATTCACCATTTCTGATTGTTTGTGATACATAGTCTAATTAGTATATCAACCAAACCAAACCAAACCAACATCACATCACACATACCTGCTCATTTTTATTTTTATTAATTCTATTAGATATTGTACTATGTATAGAGTATTGCGTTTTACGTTTTACCGATATCAAATTTAAGGTTAATTAAAATTTATCATTTATGTACAGTTTAAAATTTATTAATATATTAGATTTGTATTAATTATTATTTTAGTCTGACTCATAAAAGGAGAAGAAAAATATACACATTCTATCCTTATAATTTGCATATTTTAATTAAATATTAATCAAGTATTGAGTTTTGTACATGTGTTGCAGGTTATTAATAAATATTAATGCATTCGCTAAAATCAATATAAGGTAATTATAGAGTGAGAGAACGAAAGAGATAAAGGGAGGGAGAGCGAGTGAGACAAAGAATAAAAAATGAAAAAAAATAAAAAATAAAAAAATGAAAAAAAGCGGTGTAGGTATAATAGTAAAGTTGAAAACATTAGAAATCCATCTAAAAAGAATCTTTGTTAAAGGTTCTTTTATGCTTAAGTACAACAATAAAAGATATTCCATGAAAGGTAAGGTCATAGAACGTTGTCTTTGCTCATATGTCAATTGACTTTTAAAAAATTTGTAATAACATATATAGGCATTTAAGACTGCCATAAAGCAGCTGATCGCGTGTAGTGCGAGATACTTCTTTCATTTCGACACGCACATGTTAGACACATTTCATATAAACATTTTTATGAATTTTTAAGAATCTACCAAAAAATATACATTTTTCTCACATGAATATTTTATACGGTCGACAATCAAGCACGGAGGTGAACGAGCTTTAATATTTTTACAAGGCAAATTTTATGTTTCTTTTGGGGTATAATTTACAAGAAGAACATTCAAAATCAGTGGTTCTCAAAATACTCAAAAGCATTTTTTTCACATTTGCATTCATACGATGCAAAAAATTACAAAATATTAAATGTATTCTTTTTTCATATAAATTAACTATCAATTATATATACCATATACAGTAAAAATTCGATAAATGCAACAGGACTGATTCTATTTCTCCAAATTAGTTGCAATTATCGATTAAATTTGAAATTTCGTTTGTTTTGAAAGAAATCCTGTGAAAACGGAGAGGAAAAATAATAACAAAGAAAATAAAAGAAAACTAATTAATAAAACTTAAAATCTAAATGAATATATTATTTGAATGTGTTGTATTATAAACACGTTTGACCGTAGTTGAATTTATCGAATTCATGTGAATTAAAATAAGTCGCAGTTATAGAGAGTTGCATTTAGCGAATTTTGTATTTATCGAATTTTTACTCTAAAAATCACTTTAAAACAATATCCGAAAGACGTTTTGTATTAATTATAATTACATATTAACCTATATTAAGCGTATAATTTGTTTACGTCTCATTAGTTTAGTTAACTGTTTGTTAAATTACTTAAACTTAACACTAGCGTATTTGTTTTTAGTTGAAAAAAGCCAGCCAGCCAACCAATCAACCAACAACCAACAACCAACAACCTACAACAGCCATCAAACAGCGCAAACAGCAACAACCAAGGAACAATTTCTTTAAATAAATAGAACGTTAACGTTAAATTAAATACTAATATTATAAAAATTATCACAATTAAATAAATTACATACTCACTAATGGCCATTTAAACGATTACAAGATTTAGAAAATAAAATAACGCGTTATTATTGTCGCACATTTAACAAATTAATTGCAACCTGTACACGATTTTTCTAAATCATTTCTACTGGAATACGTCCATTTAATGAATATAGTAATTATATAAGAGCTAAACAATTATAAATACACCAATTAAACGGCTGTTAAATCTGTTTACATAACCATTACTTGTTTTTACTTATCAGAACGAATTTTTTATTTAAAACGTCGGAGCGGATAAAAAATGCGTTTGGAATTATGATTAAATTACCTGAATGTCGGTTTTTTTATTCACGGTGGTTGTTGTGGTGGTAGTGGACTAGTGGTGGCGCGTTCGCAGTCTAGCACCATGCACCATGCACGTACGTGTATGCGAGGAGAAACCTTTTATAAGTCGTTTAAGATACACTTGTACATATAATATTCACAACATTAAGGGTGGAGATAAATAAGTTGATGCAACAACAAAATTTCCAGTGGCGAGCGAGTCAGACGCGAATTGCACAACTTGTTTTGTCATTTTTAACGTTACCCAACATTTTTGCAATACTCGAAAATAATCATAATTATTGTATTTTGACGAACTAATAATATCAAGTTTGTTATAACGATATATCATATTACTGATCGTATAACAGGATTTTAGGAATAATATTGGCATGTATGAAACACAAGTATAATAAAGTTTCAAAAATCGGTTGCTATCACTTGGTGAACCATTATTATAAATAATAATCACTTATATTTATTCAAATATAGTCTATGCGCATTTCGGCATTACTGCCATCGTTAGGACTAATTCTAAATATTTTTATATTTAATTAACCAATTATTTGAATCGAGTATCAGGTTTTCAAAATGGCCCATATATATATTAGTTAATAATGGGGACAAAGGTGACCCCATAGGTAAGCCATAATCATGTGTATAAAAATTATTGTTGAACGTAAAATAATTCTGTTTTAAACATAAATCTATTAAGTTTAAAATCTCTGCCTTTTCTATTATAGTGTTGTAAATTTTTTGACGCAATTATTATTAGCTAATATATATATATGTGTATAATATATGGACATTTTGAAAACCTGATACTCAATTCAAATAATAAATTAATTAAATATATAAATTTTTAAAATTAGTCTTGACAATGACACTAATGCCGAAATGCGCATAGATTATATTTCAATAAATATGAACTTAAACCAAGTGTTTTATCTAATTATTATTACAAGTATAATACATTATAATAGGCTTTTTGCACATATACATTTTTGCAACACTTTATATTAAATGATATTTATGTAGAACTGATGTGAAGTTTAAACTATTTAATTACATCCTACATCAATATAAAAGAAGGCAAGCAAAAAAAATCACTCACAACATACAAGTCTAATTTATATAGATTTTAATTATTTCTATCTTGTTTAGAGCATGCTAAATTATATGTATATTTAATATACATATTTAAATTAAATAATATTTCTTTGCAACTGTAGTTTTGCATTTTTATGAAAATGAATTTAAATGCAGAGCAGAATTAATTTCATCAAGACATGCAATAGTTTCTCAATAAATTATACTATTAATTCATAAAAGGTATCAATTTTTTCCTCTCCTCGATATCATCTTCAGTCTTCATCGGTTTGATGGTTTAGATAACGTTTCTAATCCACACTCATTCTAATATATGATAAAAACACTGATATTTATACAGAGCTGGACTTAACCTAAATTTTATAAACTTGATTAATCATCATAAACAAATCAATTTTTCTGTTACTCATATTATGCCATACAGTGACGTTGAGATTGTCTATTAATGATGTATTAATTAAAATATTATATCTGTAAATTTAAAAGTAGTGTTATAACTTATTGTGTTTGTTACAAAACTGTAAATTTGTTGTATTCTATTGATTTTTTTCACTAAGAGCGCCGATGAAAATTCTGCATTCAATACCGCGTGCAGTCATTTCATTTTATTCTGCGTTCGCGTATTGATTATCGTCATTTGATTATCTCAAAACAGCAAACATTTTGCAACAAATTGTAGAAAATCGAAATGGTTGCTTAATTTTTAGTCATGTTTATATTACACATTATACATTATACATTATACATGTATGTATCTGCATACGTAACATTGCGTCCAACCCACTTTCTATCAATAAAAAAAATTGTTTTTGTCATTTTTTTTTCTCCAGCAATAATTTTTAAGAGTACATACAATTACGTATTAATATTTTATTAATGCCTGAAAACAATCAACATCGTAGTTACTATACGTCTTGATGAATATCGATCAAAAATTTATTTAGAACACTTTCTTGGTTTCTTTGAAGAAAAAAAAAATTATTAATCAATATGACTGGAAGGCACGTTCAACTTTATAAAATTTTATTAGTTAACCGTACGGTTATTTTAATTGTTTTATTATTGATAACGGAATGTTTCGATATGTTTTAATTTTCAACATGTAAGAAAAATATGAATTCCAAACAGGATTTTCTTAATAAAAAAAATTAAAACAAGGTTGTGTTGCTTAATCATTTGATGAGAATTCGTTTTTTTTTCTCGCGTCTCTCTTCTTCTTTTTTTCTCTAACTTCTTTTTCTTCTTTTCCATTCTACTTTTCTAAATTATGTGTAATTATAAATTATTACAGGAAATGAATGAATGGTAACTGCTGTTTTTCAAAACTTCCACAAAATCAGCTAATTATTAGTGAAAAAAAGCATTTGTTTTTTCATTGCGACGCGTTTGAAACGTACCTTTTAATTGAAATCCACTTGACCTAACGTGTTTAATTAATAAATAGAACAATTCCTATTGCCATTTTATTGCACACTATGCGTATGGCTGTGTTGCAGATTAAAATGAATGAATTTAATAAATAAATATCAACTATTAGTAGAAATAAAACGTACATACACCACTCACTGAACAAAACTTAACAGACGTTGTTATAGTGTTGTAGTATTTTGTAAAATATCGTGATCGTGATAACTTATTAGAACATAAAATAATGGTATTATTTTGAGGTAGTTTCGTGCTGATGATAGGGGTTGGTTGAGTGCACCAAAATAAACGACCGTATTGGATCTGTTTCACAAAGCACTAACCGCAAAAGATGGGTTGTAAATCGAAGTAGACCTTTACCTATCCACAAATTGTGCACTTAACCCTTTTGATAATTAGAACGACTTTGCGCATGCCGTCTCAACTATTATTTATTAATATTACTTCATGCTACTGTTCATGGGAAAGTCTCTTCTGGTTTAAATTGCTTACGAATTTATATCGCCATGTGAAAGTTTGTATAACCGCCTCTCATTCTTCTTTTGTTATGTAATAAGCATTACGTGTTGTATGCCCGCTATTTGGATATGAGACATCCTTTTTTTTAATTCTTCACATCCATCAATATTCATTATTATTTATATCTGTCATATTAAAGTCTTTATTAGATATTATTACATTCGACTATATAAAATTAATAAAAACATTACTTGCTATTATTTTATGATTTATTAGTTCAGTTTTAGTTCGTTCAGCGGACCTGACACCTAAATGCTCCACATTTTTATTTATTTTATTTAACATTAATAATATCATCGACGCAATCGTTTCCATAAATAATTGAACTTGAGTCGTTTACCTTCAAATCATATCCTTGACTTTGACAAATTTATACAAATTAGACTAAATCATTTTTTATATCTGAAATTGACATTTCGAATAACGAAATAACTGCACTTAAAATATAATATGTTAATAACATATAACATACGTGTGTATTAATAAAGCAGCAAGTGTTTGCGAAAAAAAATACACTACACTACTCACATAGTTGATTAATCAATTGATTGAATGTGTGTAGCTCTTCATTGTCCTGAATAATTTTATAAATCTAAATTTAGCATTCTCTAAATTGCTCTCTAAACTTGCGCTGCATTTTAATACCAAAACCGGGTATTCAAAATATTTTATGAACTTGATCTTAATTAAAAGCATGTATCGATTAAAATAAAATTGCTAATTTACAATTCAAGCTTAAATAAACTATCATATATGTATGTAACGACCATATTTTTCTGTCTGTTTTTCTGTTTTTGTATTCGCATACATATTTTTTTTTGTCAAAAAACCGTCTAGTTTATATTCTAAAAAGCTGCATGAAATAAAACACCCAGTCAAGAGCATTCATTCAATCCATATTTATTAAAAATATTGTATATATTGTATATATTTAAATTTGTATACATTGTTATTATGTTGTATTTTAATCGTTGAATCGTTCCTTTCTAGTTTATTTTGTTGATATTCGCATTATGATTCTTATCGCAGTAAATGAAGCGTGTAATGCCATTGCAATTTGAATTTAATTATTGCAGAACATTGAAATTTATTATAATTTTCCCTATTGTTATTATATCAATATTATATATTACATAGACAGGTTATAACTTCTGATCTGGCCATTTCATTGATCAATTTATTATTTGCATATTCTTAATGCAATTAGTGGCAATTAAACTGTCTGCATCAATAAGGACATCCAAAAATTTTCAATTAGTCAAAAATAAATATAAATATATAAGTATAGGTATAATTAAGATTTAAATGAGATTTAATTCGCATTGATTTTTTTTAAATTATTGATTTAAATCACACATGCGTTGATGATGCTTCTAGCTGAATTTTAGTGGTAAAATCTGCAATTATTTTGCTTTCTTTGTTTGTTAACAGATAAAAATACAATCGATACATGTGATACAAATTTATAACCAAATAACAAATAAAACACACATAAACTAAACGGATTAAACGTATAGAGAATGTTACATCGTTACTTTAAGATAATCTCTTTTAATAGATAACTTGCAGAAAAATTGACATTATTTAAAGCAAATTTAAAAAAAATTCGAAAAAATCTGATTTAAATAAAAAAATCCAACCCTGATAATAGGTGAAAATATATTCATAAGAACATAATAGTAAAGTGTGAAAAAATTTATTAATACTTGATTATGAGACATAAACAATTATAAATAATTTATAAGTTATTGTTTAAATGATAATAAAGTGATTACTTTTTTCATAACGACTGAATCCGTGCAATTATCGAGCGTATTAGAATTTATTATAAATTAATGAAATTTGCACAAATGATGATGCATAAAATAATTGTTATGTTTATGTTTTTATTTGGTAAATAGAAATTGATAGATTACGAAAGAATAATTTATGTGGAATTAGTAACGAAAATGGCAGGATTTTTTATGGGCCATAAAATCAAGCTATCTATAATATATTCACATGGAAAAAAATATGGTATGAATCATGATTAATCTGCATGTCGAATTGAATTTACTATTTTTATATAAAATAATTTTAGTTCTTCTTTTCATAATACCATAAATGCATTAAAGCTACACTATTATACAATTTAAGCAAAAGCAGTAATTTTATTAAACCGTCATGGTTTGGTAAAATATGTTTATATGCACATAAATGTTAGAATTGTTTTTGAACTCTTAACAGCAAATTTATTTAATTGCTCTGTAAAAGAACAATGGTTAGCTACGCGTTTCTCTTAAAATTCATTTTATAAAAACTCCCATCTGCACATATAATTTAAGTAATTTGCTATAGTGTATATTGACTAATACAGAAAGTACACGTATTAACGAGTTTTCTTATTAAATTAAAAAGAACTAATCGTTTTAAGCGAAAAAAAAATGAAAAAATGAATTATATAGTAATATTGACAGCATTTACTCACCGCTGATTGCACTAGACTCGTGTAGGAAAATAAATTAATAATCACCAATCGTTTAATGTTGCGACCGATACAATAAATAATTGATGTGCAGAAATTACTTCAATGCATTATATAGTATTTATTTGCAATGATAAATAATAACTGTTTCATATTACATTTTAGCACGAATATTAGAAAACTATTCTCGGTTTATTTTCAGAAACTTACTGATAAATGGTAAAACAACCGAGTGTAAAATTTACCTTTCAAGGTTGATATATCCGTTGGAAACTAATCAACTCAGGGACACATGTGCAATAATCTAAATCATACATTTTTCACATTTTAATTATATAAATATTAATGATATTTCATCATTTTTTACATGTTGTTGTTGTTTAAATTGTGATTGATTTTAATATCTAATTCAATTATTGTATATCTATTATATTCTATCATACAATACAATGTATCGACTACAAATAGTTGTAGACTGTGTACATACCGTAGTTTTATTTATTTACTAAATATATTATTATAAAGAATGATAATCAATTTTGTTGAGTAAATTAATAAGACGTTCGAATGGCAAATTTTCCCAACGTCTTCCCTTAATGGGATGCTATAATTTTCGTTAAAAAAAAAAGAGATAACAATAAACATCAACGCTCTGTTTATGCACACATACTTGCAGATATGCATGCATGTAGATTGTGAGAAAAAATGAGCTTTGTTGTGTTATTCTGCTTATTCTCGATCCAGTTAATTTACATACTCATAAGAATGACTTTGTAAAAATAGGTTAAATATTATTATTAAATTATTACTAATATTATTATTATTATTATTATTAAAATATTATCATGTAGATCATGTGCCTCTAGATTTAATCAAAATCATCTTATATTGACTGGGAGAATATCAACTTTACACTTTAATTTAATTATAAGCTATAATTAGTAATAATAATAATTACTCTATGATTAAGTGTTAAAAACTATAATGAAATTTCTTCTTGTCTACGTTTTAAAATTTAAAATAGTATATTGAAACGATATTTCCGAATTAACTGGAAGACATTCTTTCAGAGTTTCTTTTATTGAGCCAAAAAGATTTGAAGATATACATTTTTTGCTAATTAATATTTATCCTATGTAGATTGCTGTTTATCAACCTTTATCTGTTTCTGTTTTAATCCCAAATAGTAAAGCTGTAAATGCCATTTTTTATAAAAGCGAACCAACGCTCAAAAACGAAACATTTTTTCTCAATTTGATGGCGATGTCTGTCTACAATTTCCTTTTTGTTAATTTACATACTCACAAGAATGACTATTAAATATTAATATTAAATTATTACTAATATTATTATTATTATTAAAATATTAATGGTGTATCATGTGCATGTAGATTTCAATCAATATCATCTTATATTGGCTGAGAGAATATCAACTTTACACTTTAATTTAATTATAAGCTATAATTAGTAATAATAATAATAATAACTCTATGATTAATTTAAGTTTTACGTATTTAACAATTAATTTTTCGTGATTAGTTAATTGGTTCAGTTATTTAAACCTACGTGTACATTGGCCTAAAATTGAATTATCTCTAATGATAATACTAGATTAGTTAAACCGAAAAGTGGAGATTAAATAGTTTGTAATTATAAAACCATGCGCAATATAGAAATGTCAATATCATAAACCGCTTAATCCATTTGCATTTAAAATACTATAGTATTTAAAAAATGTAGATAAAAATAATTGCTGTTTATAAAACTTATTTTTTTTTGTAGTAGTTTCTACTTTTTACTTTTTACTTTTACTTTAGATTATATGTAACATATAATAATATAACATGAAACAGTTGTTACACATTTATGTATGTTATGTTTGAAAAATGATCGGTTTTTAACATATCGTTTTGATTCGATTATGCAGATTCGATTAAAATTTTGTAGTTTATATGCAGATTGTTAATATATTATAGTATATTAGATTTTATTGTATAATAATTACCATTATCATTGCATAATAATGGATGGATTTATTGATTTCTTCTTGTTGTCTAGACATTGAGTTAAAAATTATTAGTATGTTCGTTTAGTTCGTGAATGCTAGGAGAGCGATAAAATTATATAATAGAAGTTATAAAAATGACATTTTTATATTTACATGGAAAGCCTTGATATTTATGTTATTTTTCTTGCAAATAATAAACAATAAAGCAAATGTTATTAAATTTAACTTGAAATTAATAAATGATAATGATATTTAGTAAACAAGCCCCAAAAACATAATAAATTATCATAATTTCCTTTAATAAAAATTTTCTTTGTGTTATTATGAAAAGAAAACGTTGGAATCCTGCCAACGAACACATTTTCAACATAGTTCTTTTTAATTTCTCTCTTTGCAGGCACCTCTATAGGAATAATCAAGGTATTGATCGCTCAAATAGGCAAATTCAATTATTCAATTAATTCCAGATAAAATTGCGACATGTAATAAAATGAATTAACATTTAACTTGCTTTCTACTTAAAATTGAATGCACTTTTTGATATATACACGTACGTACACGTATACGTATGTATGTAATAATAAATTTGAAAAGTTAATAAAAAGCGTAATGGGATATTTCGCAAAAGTTTAATCACACAACCAATTTTTCATTATTAACTTGTCAACCACACATTTTACGAATGCATATGTAACTTGCAGAAATGAAAAAAAGTTTTAATCAGGCATTTATTTGCATATTAGAACATGTTGCTTGTTTTAGTACACATTTAATTATCAGCATAATAATAATTAAACTGTTTATATTCGTTATAACGATATGTATGCAAGTAAGTACATATAATACATATATACTCGTAGGTATAAGTATTTAAAGAATTTATGGATTTGTCTAGCGAGGAAGCCTTTTATAAATAGAACATGCTTTGATTACGATTTATTTATTCATATAATAATATCCGGAGATTGAATTGTGGATTAAAGTAGTAATATTTAGTGATAATATAAAGTCACAACACAGTTTAATTCACTGTTATACATTATACATGTATAATAAGTAATCGAATTTTTTGCAACTAATTTACATTTACGTATGAATATTTACTATTTTTGGAAGGTATCGATTATTCTATAACGAAAATATATGCTCATAGAAATTGTATAATTAGCACGCACTCAAGGCACATTATTTCTCTAAAAATAAATCCAAATCTATGAAAGTTTAGTATAATTTATAAAGTATTTAGACCACATAAATATGAATTTGTACAAGTATTTTAATTTTAATATGCTTATTTTTTTCCCTCAAGATTAATATTAATATTGTCACTATTTTTACTACCATTGATTAGTGTTACAACAAGTGAAATAGAGTTCTATGATATTTTCTATCATCGTGAATTGAGCTTATTATTATAATAGAAATAATTTTTTCTGGATTTCAATATCAATGGAAACAATTCGTTTTATGGCAATACCTCGAATACACTCCAAAATCTTATCTTATACCTATACAAGTACAAGTTTTTTTGCTTCTTTTAATCTTAATATATTTAATTTTTTTCTCTCAAGATTAATATTAATATTGTCACTATTTTTACTACCATTAATTAATCAATAGAAACAATTCGTTTTATGGCAATACATCAAATACATTCTAAAATCTTATGTTATACCTACGTTCATATAAAAATTGCACATAGACTGGCTGATATGGACACCCGTCCATAGGAAAATTTGGCGAACTTGGTGCACTCCATATATGTTCCCAATACAATACAAAACTATAAAAATAATTATTCTTGTCTACGTTGTAAAATTTAACAAAAATGCAATTCCACATTGTAAAGTAAAATAGTATATAAAAATGATATTGCTGAATTAACTTTAAAACATTCTAGATTGCTGTTTTTCAACTTTTATCCGTTTTTGTTTTATTCTCAAATAGTAAAGCTGTAAATGCCATTTTTCATAAATGCGAATCAACGCTCTAAATACGAACTATTTTTGCTCGATTTGTTTTGGTCGTTATACAAAGCTTGACTGCATTAAAATCTTGTTAGTGCAATAGATATAATGGTGCAAATTGGCTATGTCTGTCCACAATTTCCTTTTCCCTGCGGAGAAAGTTTCGGTGCTTTCGTTTCATTTTAAGTTGATCATATACAGAAAAAACTACAATTTTCATTAATTTGTCTTAATTAACTAGGAGGATGCTTTTATAACTTTCAAATTCACTAAAAATTTTAATAAAACGTTAATAGCTTTATCTGTGTTAAAACTTGTGAAAAATAATAGATATTGTTTTCGCTCAGTGCTTTTTAGCACAATAAAATAATAGTATCATTCTACAATTGTTAAAATATATGTACCGTAGAACCTCAATTTACGTCCTTTCGTTACACGTCCAATTTAATATACAATCTGATTTGACAAGAAAAATTTACCTCGATATACGACCTTACGCAAATGATCAATGGGAACAAATTAAGGTCGCATGTCGAGGTTCTACTATACTCAGACAAGTTGAACATTGTAGTTTTATAAACAATTATAAAAAACTATAAACCTTCTATATAAACTATATTTAAATTGGGCAATATCATTATATCGTAGTTTAATCTGAACAATTCGAAAAAGTCTGGCAAAAATCTTCTAATTTATACATTTTGCTCACTATTATTTATCTGAATATATTTTCACTTTGTAATTAAGGGAAAGTCGAACCCGCTAACTTAAATTTTGTGGTTTCAATTTAAAACTCTAGTACATTCTGCTTCTATTTACTGCAAAGAAGTGAAAAAAGTTAAATGCACTTGCTTGTAATTAACAATTTTCAAAAATTCGAATTCAATAGGACTTAGGAACCTATACTCCTAAGTCGTACTCCTTATAGCCTAAGTCGTACCGCAAATTTCAATTAAGAAAAGCAAATCAGTAAAACATATTTTTTTAAATTTTGGTAATTAACATCTAACAAAACTGGAATTCTTATAATGTAACTTATTAAATTTTGGACAATAACGTACTAAGATGAAGATGTAAATGTAATATGCAAGCAATTCTAAGCCAAAGTTATGAAAGATTTATTCATTTTGATAATTAGATTTCCATGTGGATATGGGACACTATGTACTGACTAGCACAATATGAGGGAGGTACGACCTAGGATCCGAATGAATATTATTAACATTTTATTGTTACACAATATCTTATCAATATTTTACATTACTACACGTGTACGACGCAAATAATGCTTAAAAAATATGCAATTATATAGCTTTAATTAGTTGTATAAGCTTACAAATACTACAATAGATAAATATTATACAATATGAAAACGATAAAAAATGAACTTTCTTGAATAAAGTCTGTACACTCATTGATACAGCGACAAAACTTTAATATATACTAAATGGAACTAAATTGGTTGTATTATCATCGTTTTTGGTAGTTTAGGCCTTATAGCTTCTTCAAAATCACGAAGGTACGATTTAGGCACAGGTATGACTTACCCAACTTTTCCCTATATGTACTCACACAAATTGAATATTGTAGTTTTAACTTTATATAAACAACTTAAAAAAATCTGGCAAAACTCTTCTAATTTATACATCTTGCTCACTATTATAAATTTTCACTTTGAAATTATCTATGATATGTTTTATTTATTACTTAATTCAACCACGTGTAATATAATAAATTAGGAAAAAAAATATAAATCAAATAGTCATATAAATATTACAATGCAAATGCAATGATACCTCGGTCAACAAATTCAATGCATTCGAAAGTGACATCCGTTAACTAAAATATTCGTTAACCGAAACGAAAGAGCAAATATCTTTAAAAAAAAGAAGAAAGTATGTATAATACAAATTGTTGGATAACAAAATATAGTTTCGTTAACACATGCAGGTAAGAAAAAAGGCGTTAAAAAAGTTCATTAAGTATTGTTTTATGTCTCATGGTGGTAAATAAGAGAAATCTCCCTTATACGATCATTTGTTAAAATGTTATCGGCGACAAAGCGGCTGAAAAAAACCGCAATGCGTCACCCACATCTCGGCCCGTCAATTTGTTTCAATCGAAAAAAAAGAACTCTTTGATTATATTGATTATTTTCAGCACGAAAAATGCCAATTTGATAATTTACTATATAATTGGTTTCGAACTAAAATATAATTAAGAATCTATTTATAGATTTGAGTCTAGTTCGAATTGTGTAAATATTCCCACAGTCTCTATTCGTCCGTAAAATGCAATTTCATCCCAAACGTATCTTTGACGAAATTTTATTGCCAAAGTGGATGGAAAAATATCAATAACGCAAACTCATAAATATTCAAATATCTGCTATTTTTAAAATTATAGCCTTTTACTATATCATTTTTACGATTATCATTGCTTTGATTCGATCTATTCTAACCGAAATTTAAATTTATCTTTTTACAAGAAATATACACGTGAAGCAAGATTGCATTCATGCATCGCATTTTTTAAAAGAAATAACTAAAATAAACTCATATTTTAGTCGGATTTAAGTTTTCAGTTTGGCCGGGAAACAAATTTATCGCGCATCAATTCAAATCCGACTTTTATTAAAGCAGATTTGCGAAAGTTACAATTTGTTCACTTTGATTTAGTAAAAAACGTGCTTTAATAGATATCAAATAGATTAAGATAAAATTTCACTCATTTGTTATAATTAAATTAACAACAGTGCGATAAATTGATTTAAAAGTTTAACAGCATTTCAAAATGTTTATTCAGTCAATACGTGTACTCACTCACTCATAAATTATTTAAAAGATTTTGCGAATAAATGAAAAACTGAACTTTTTATTCGACATCATCATTTCTTACGCTTTGATAATTTTATTTTCTACATGATTAAATATCAAATTATGTAGTAAATTAAATGAACCGATCGACAATTAAAAGTAGCGCTTAGAATGCAAAAAATACATTATTATGTATACGTACACGTATTGCTTGCTATTATTAGAAATATATTTCAAATACAACAAACAAATCTAATTTTCTAAAGAGTTATTGAAGTTCGAACATCTTCTTCTAGTTTTTATATCCAACTCTCAAGATAAAGACAATAAGAAACTTTCTGATATTAATTGGAGTTGAAATCTACTACGTTTTCGTTCACATTGATAGAATCTTTTATCTATCTATTTTAGAGAAAACTTTACCAAAATGTTTATCTTAAACACCCTGTAACGATTAAAATGTTTCATTTTCTTACAAATTAACAAATTTTACGTCGTGTGTACTTACTGTTAAATAACGCAACGTAAAACGTTTTGTTTTTTTTTCAAATGCAAACAATAGATGATAAAGCAGTCAAATAAATGGTAATTAGCTTGCTAACGTAAAAATGCTTGACATAAACTCATCTTTATTACCTTTTCCATCATTTTCATGCAATGTAATGAATGATTTTATCAAATGGTTGCTGTTAACATCATAATACAATGTAAATTTTAAATGTTATGGCTGTTTTTGCCTTATGAATAGAGATAGACACTATAGTGTAAAGTATAGAAGATTCCAAGTTTCCACACATTTTTTCGAAAAAGTTTTATAGAATTTCAAATAATTAAGAGTTAATTATTTTTTACATTGAATTTAACTCCAATTTAGCTCGCTAACGTAAAAATGTTTGACATGAAATCATCTTTATTACCTTTTCCATCATTTTCATGCATTGTAATGAATGATTTTATCAAATGGCTGCTGCTAACATCATAATACAATGTAAATTTAAAATGTGATGTTTGTTTTGCCTTATAAATAGATACACTATAAGGTAAGATATAGAAGATTCAATTTTTAAAGAAAGTTTTCAGACATTTTTACGAAAATGTTTTATAGAATGTCAAATAATGAATAATAAAACATCTTTTACACAGAATTTAACTCCGATTAAATGTCTTGCCTATTTTATAGAAAATATATAATCATAGTAAATGTAAGCAATTCAATAATATTTCACTTGGATGATTCACAAATATAGAAGTTAGAATGTAGTTAATATATATTTCGGCTTATGCAGAACTACAACTAAATAGATACAAAAACAAGCAAATAATAAACAGACAAAACCACAGAAACAAAAATGAATATAGTATAAAAGAATATCTAAAAATTTGTCTAAATATTCATTCATCAAAGGAATTTTGTTTAAAGACGCTCTTCTAATTTCGTATGCTTCTAACGCGTCCATCTTCAATCCTTTCTTACAGAAATGTAGCAATTTTATATTTTGTATAGAAAAGATATGGCCAAAAGATAACATATGATTTGCAACATTTGATTTATCAGATTTGCTCACCATGACAGCATTTAAGTGCTCTCTAAACCTAATTTAGAAAGATCTCCCCGTTATGTAAAAAAAATATGTAAAAAACACTAAATGGGGGTGTGAAATGTGTGAAATAAAAATTTCGAATTCTAATAAAATATCAACTTTGTTTTAGTTATATTCTAGATCAGTAATATTTATTTAATTTAATACCTTCCCATTTTTACTGTTCAGTAATTTGTAAATACTTATAATTGACCGCAATGTTGCGAAAGATTGTGCATTTTTTATCTACTCTTATGTAAATTTTATTGTTTCACTTTTTTTATTTTTGCACTTGACTTCAATTTCTTATTAATATGTGGTTTAAATATATAGAAAACAATAGACACACGTGTTTTACATATTTTCTTAAAATTTTTCACGGAGATGTATAAAAATGTATGTATGTTAATGGTATAAATGATGCAAAAATGATTGATTATAAACCACTAAGATGAATGATAATAAACTTGCTAACGTAAAAACGCGCGATATGAAATCGTCTTTGTTAACTTTGGCGCGTGAAATTCTTATTGTATATGTTTAGTAAGAATTCAGATCTTAAATATATTTTACGGCAAGGAGGAATTGGCATATTCCATGATCTTTTTAATAAGAAATGCAGTATTACTCATACAAAAACTAAACAAAAATCATTTAAAAAGGAAACGTTAATCTTTAAAGATTTTCCATAAATGTTTACAGTTTTTAAACAATTTACATTCGGTATTTACTTAATATTGCTAAAAATAATCTTATAATTTATAATAAAAACACAAAGAAAATCGCACAATAATTAAAAACTGCAAGAACACCAATATGCTTACAATTTAAACATTTTCAAATCAATTTTATTCAAACCTTAACCTCCTCTAGATCTAAAAAGTTTTCCTACAATTTTCTATTAAAATTTTAGTACCAAAATCACATAGTACTTGAAAATAATAATAAAAATACTAAATTTTAAAGCATTTGTGTGATATATATACTTCGCACATAAACCGGTCTTGATCATAACACTATGTAAATTTAAAATCAGATTTGTTCAATCACATAAATAAAATTTTAAAATGGTGTTGCTTTATGAGTAGAGACGCTATAATGCAGTGTAAATTTTCCTATTTTTACAGAAGTTTCCAGATATTTTTACAAACGAATTTATGGAATTCCAAATAACTAAGAATATTTTAGCCAATTTTTTTAAACAATTCTTACACATAACTTTACTAGCATTTTGATGTTACTATTCCTCGTATAAAGGCCGATTTAGGGGAGAGTGGGGAAATCCCGCACCCCTAAAAATAATTAGTAATTGTGCTTAAATAACAAACAACGAATAAATTGCAACTAATGTACATGAAAGAGCAACTAATATACCATCTAAATGAATATAAAAAATTTACAAATTAATGTAATTCAATATTAAAAAATAAAAAAGCGCAAAATTCATGAAAGGGTAATGGCAAAACTAGTAGGGTAATTGCGCTCTAAAAAATAAAATAGGTGAAAAAGCTACATATTGTAAACTTGTCGTTAAATATACAAACATTGCATTTGTAATTATCAGGGATGTCTTGTAAACTGCATTCCGTATGGACCATCCCGAACATAATTCACATCTAAACCATCATTCGTTGCCTTTCAAATCAAATTAAGCTAGGAATGTCATTACTCCGTTGGACAAATTTTATTTTATTAAGATGTAAAGGGCCATCTAATGCAAATGATATCTTAAAATATTCAGCAATTTACAGCAGAATGCCTCTTTGCATATACATATATATTATCAGATCCAGATATAATTATTATATATAGAAATAATTTGTCTTCCATTTTTATACGCAAGGGCTGCTAATTTATTTGTTGAGGAACTGTCGTTATTTTGTATTATGTTAGTTTACACAATGTTTGCAAGGTACTGTGTGTTTTTCTGATCTCTATACATAATAATTTTGAAGATAGACCAGATTGCGGCATTACCCGACGGTCGCTCTTACCTAATTTTCCCCTACTATGATTAGATGCGTAAATGTTTTGCAAATTAGCTAATATATCTGCATATATGTTAATGGCGTAAAAACAATGGAGGTAAACAACTAAAATGAATGAAATTTAATGTAAAAATGCTTGATGTGAAGTCATCTTTATTACGTTTTCCATCAATTTCATGTGATGTAATAAACGATTTTATCAAATTGCTTCTGCTATCAGCATAATACGCAGCAATTTAAATTTTAAATGTGATTTGTTCAATCGCATAAATAAAATTTGAAAATTATGTGTATGCTTTAAAGTTTCCTGGAAAGAAAAAGTTTTGCAACTGTAAATTTTCGTTGCTGAAACTCAAAACAAGGGAATAAAAATGCGCCATTCTTATCATAGCATAAAGGAAAACGCGTGCGAGTAATAAACAATCATTATTTATAATAATATGCACATGAAATACGTAAAACTTTTATATCATTATTGATTTCCTTTTTATAATCAACATTTCAACGTAATTAAATAATTAATTACTGATTAATCGCACAGTTCGCAAGAAATTTGATATTTAAAACCGTTTAATTGAAAACAAATAAAGTAGATTAAAATTTAATACTTAATTAAATTTTCCATTAATAAATAACAAATCGCGAGTACTATCTATCTATGCATATATGCAAGAAGATTAAAATACCTCTTTATAAATTTGCTAGTAAATTAACCGTAAAGATGTTGTTTAACGCACACCGATAATTTATAACACAACACTTGATTCGTAAATACGCAAAAAAGCGTAGATTTATGAAAGTGTGCATTAATTTAATTAAATTATTGACCTATTATTTCATTTTATGCAATAAATACGTCGACACGTGCACCGGTGTATAAAAATGTGCACTTGTGCCACCAGAATGAATGCGCGGCGCTACTATGCTGGTAAAAGAGATGGATGATATTCAAATTTTACGATGCTTGAGAAATAGTTAAATCAACTGTGACATTGTCCTAAATTCTTAATTACGTCTACCATTAACAGCGGCAAATTCTTTGCGAAATTGATTCGATTTACTATATAGGTACATACACTAGGAATATTTCACATCAATAAAAACATTTGTTGATAAACATTTGTCCCAATTAAAATTTATAGATTATTAGTCAACCTATTTATTTAGGTCTTGCTATACAAGTCAACACTCGCTATGGAAATCATTTCGTTCAATTATACAAATATTTAATAAATGAAAACATAATTTTCTTTTTAAATTATGTAAGCTTTAAAAATGACTTCTTACGTCCAAAAATATAATATAAATTTCTTTAAAATAAGGGAAAGTAATGTAATATTTCTCCTAAAGTAAAGTAAATAAAATCAAGGACTTTTTTACTATATTTAACTCTTAGTAAACCAACAATTTAGAATATAAATTGGTTCACTAAATTATTTTATTTTATTTTTACAAATTAATACCAAAGTTGAAGCGCATTTTGATCTACGATCATCATCACAACAAATAAATAGATTATAACACAATTGCAGATAAATGTGAAGAGTTACAAATTTATAAAAAGCTGAGTATTTTATCATATTTTGGACAGAATGGATATAAAATTTTATTTTTCACCGGTTCAATAAATAATTAATTTAACTATGACATTGTCCTGAATTCTTAATTACATTTAACATCAACTGCGGCAAATTTTTTGCAAAATTGATTCGGTTTACTATAGGTACCTACACTAGAAATATGTCACATCAATAAAAAAATTTGTTGATAAACGTTTGTCCCAATTAAAATTTATGTATTACTAGTCAACCTATTTATTTAATTGTTGTTATACAAGTCAACACTTACTATGGAAATTATTTTGTTTAATTCGTTTTTCTCATTATACATCGATTTAACAAAGTACCTTAAAATTTTAATAAATTACAGATATGATGGAACAAATGAAAACATGAATAAATGAAAACATAATTTCCTTTTTAAATCATGTAAGCTTTAAAAATGACTTTTTACGTTCAAAGATATAATATAAATTTCTTTAAAATAAGGGAAAGTAATGTAATATTTATTTTCTTTTTTTATAAAAGTAAAGTAAATAAATTATAAAAACTTTTTTGCTGTATTTAACTCTTGGTGAACCAACAATTTAGAATATAAATTCAAATAAATAAGCTTGGTTGGTTCCCTAAATTATTTTATTTTATTTTTATAAAATAATACTAGCATTGATGCGCATTTTATTTTTTACCGGTTCAATAAATAATAAATAATTAAATTACCTATAACATTGTCATGCATTCTTAATTACATTTAACATTAACCGCTGCAAAATTCTTTGCAAAATTGATTCGATTTGCTATAGCCATATATCTCTCATTTGAATCGATTCAAATGTTGATTATTTTTTTAAATATTAATGGAAAATATCATACGATGGCCTACCTGCGGACATACAGAAATAGGTTTTCTAATTAATTATGAATTTATTATGTTTGAATCTAGCAGCTCACGTTACAAATGTCAAACTAGACAAATATAATAAATTTATATTCTTCCATTTTTATTACCTAGCTAGAATAAAATGACCTATAATTAATAGGTGTTACCACACGAAATGCCGCACTAATTGTCCTCCGGTTTTACAAATTTATTGAAAATCGATGGGCGTTGACAAATGGGAAATGAATTTTTTAAAACATACGCAATAAATTCTCTGACGACGCAAAGCTGATGGTCTGCTTTAACACTTTAAATGAATTAAATGTTATCTTTGAAATGATATTCTGCCAGGCGCACGATTTTCGCTCGCCGAGCAAACAATGGAAAAAACTAGTGTGCGCAAATTCCATTTTCGCACAATAAATTAAAAACAGTGCAAGCTTGTTAATCATTAATAGGATTAGATTAAAACTGCGCTATAAAAAGATTTATGCTCGGCTGAAAATTAAAAGTTTATTACGTATCTCTCTAATAATAATTAAATGTATGCATAAAGTTTTGTTACTGGTAATTATCTAAGGAAATTGTACTTCATAAAATCGGTTCAAATTTTATTATTGTATATTTATCAAAGATGCAGCATTTAAATTTCTATAATTTCAAGTATTAAACATTCACAATTGTTTCAAATTAATTAAATTGGAAATTAACTTTCATCAAGCAAAAAGTTATGATGTGCATTTCAAAACAGTTTCATATTCCAAAATTGCAAATTAGCTTATACATGGTGTCCCAAATAAATGTTGACTAATTTGTAGGGTAGGAATAGGACATCTCTGTGCAAACCATTTTTGGGTTTATACATGTGTAGACCCAATAGTGGAAACCCTTTTTTAACTCTCCTTTCAAGAACACGAGTGTTCCAAAAGACTTTCTACCTACTGGCTCCTTTTTTGTCGTCTCCGGTATATATGCGATTATTAAATTGCGTAGATTTTATAATCCATTTAAAAATTTGTATGTATTTTCAGCTTTAAGCAAAGAAATTCAAGGAAATTTGGTATAGATTCACACTTATAATAATATCGCACGCTTATTGTAGAAATTACACAATTCAAAAATATGATCAAAATCATAAACCGTTTTAAAGAATATTCATAATGCCAATAAAACTGTTTTCAAAAAATGGGACTGTTATATTTTGTTTTCCTATACCATTCTTAAGTACATTACAGTATGACTTTGGTATGATATGTAATTTCAAAAGTGAGTTCTAACTTCTAGTTATAAAAAGTATACTTTTCTTTTTTCTAGTCTAAACTATCAAAAGTTAAAATCTGAAGTTTTTATAGAAAGTGAATAATTACACATATTTTATAATAGGACGTCGTTAGAATTTTAGCTTAGAATCTTGGATTTTCTTAATCCGGCACTAGATATTATATACAGTTAAAGTCCTTAAAATAATATAAAATAATCTCCTTCCTGTGAGATATTTTTCAGTAAAAATAATGAATGCGCCTTTATATAATAATATCTGAAATATCGTTTAGTTATTCAGCTATACATTCATTCAACAGGCAAATATTTTACATTTACGCAGTTTGATTAAAAAAATCTACACAAATGCAGACACATTTTTATTCGACCTGTTAAAATTTTCTACGTGATTCACGTAGCGCCAACATTTTTAGATTACTTTTATCGAACTTGCATGTCTGCAAATCGCGTTATTACATTTCTAATAAGACTTAATCTTTACGCGATTTATATGCGCATGGAAGATATTTTAATCCGTTTGTAAAAAGTTTCAGGAAAGTTAATTAATCAATCAGTAATCTGTTGTTTTTTACAAGAAATCTTGTTCAAATTGAATTTATGCCATTTTATATAATATAATTATTTATAATAATAGTGGACATCTGGGCACAGTTAAATAAACATTTCGAAACTGCATTTCAGAAAATCGTGACTCTAAATAGTTGTACCAGCTAGCTACTAAAATAAGTAAAATGGTCAAGATTCTAAACTCTAGTCTGATTAGCTTATGAGCAAATTCAGCAATGCATACCTATCATTTTGCGGATGACACTAGCAATAATTTTGCGTAGCTGTCGAATTACGCCTGTATGATTTTGATCTCGAACAATTGTGGATTTATCTAAAACAGGCCTGGGGCGTTATGAAGTGTAGGAGCCTTTGTAGCATGATTTAATTTAAGGTATCCATATATAATATATTTAGATATTTCTGACTTTACAAAAATTTGCTTAACGCCCACTCGCATTTACAACCAAAAAAATTCTGAGCCTTGATTGAGCATTTTTACATTTTACAATCACTCTATCCGATAAGTTGTTTTAAAACAAAAAAAATATTATATTAAATTTAGAAAATTAAAAAGTAACAAAGAATGCTACAATACTGAAAATAATTGTCGCAGTTAGCTACTAAAATAAGTAAAATGGTCAAAATTTTAAACTCTAGTTTGATCAGCTTATAGCGAATCTAACAATGCATACCTATTATTTCGCGGATGATACAAGCAATAATCTTGCGTAACTGTCGAATTACGCCTAAATGATTGTGCTCTGAACAATTGCAGATTTATCTAAAACTGGCCTGAAGCATTATAAAGTGTAGGAGCCTTTTTAACACAGTTAATTTAAGGTACTCATATATAATATTTCTGATATTCATTCGCTTAATTCTGAGCGTTGATTGAGCATTTTTACATTTTTCAATCATTCTATCCGATAAGTTGTTTTGCAACAAAATTTTATTAAATTTAGAAAACTAAAAACTAACAAAGAATACTACACTAATGAGTTGGTTAAATCTGTTACTGTCTAAATGATATAATTTGAATTAATCTTGCAAATTTGTAAGCGTAAATTACTCCGTATGTATACAATCAAGTGGAAAAGTTAAATGAAAATAATGTAAGCTTTGAAATATGTTACGCATCCCTAACTTGTGCAATGTTATACTTGTACGAAGGGATTATAATCTTGAAGCACAACGAAAACCAGCTTTTGGATTACCTTCCAATAGAGTGTAAATGCATCGCAAGTGATTAGAGTTAATGTATACATGAAAGCAGTGCAAGACATACACATGTATGTGTTTATTGTTTGTGACATAACCCAACCTGATTCCAATGAGATGAAAATGTGTTACCTTACGAGAAAAGTTTATACATATTGTATATACGTATTGAAAAAAAAAACTGGCATGCTTGTATTAACGCAATGTACGAATTGATTTTAAACGAGAATTTAAATCGTGCCTTTCCAACGAACCACAAACATGTCTGATGGCTTGAATTGACAAAATTATAAAACGTGACGTTTGTACATAGCAAATTCATGAAAAATGTATCTGGTGTACTACTGCGTCCGAATATAAAAATAAAAAATAAAAATAAATAAAATAATAATGTTGTATTAAACACCATAACATTACGATCCATTGTATTTAATCTCGCAACCGATCATAAACAAATTATTTGTATGATTTTCAATCAATTTTACGAGTGTGAGGTCTATGAATATTTCAGTGCGAATTGTAAATTGCATAACGAGTTAATGATACGAATATGTTGTAATAAAAACTTACCGCCAGCTTTAAAATTAATAAAAACGGCACATGATTCACAATGCACTAAATTTTCACATTCAACATTGACAGAAAAAAAAACAACTTTTATATTTTTGTTGTTTGTTGTCGTTGTTGTTGTTGTTGTTTGTTGTTGTTGTTGTTGTTGCAGACGCTGGATTGCCAAATTTATAATCCATGCACAATATGTATGATGTGTAGTTGTTATACATGATAGAAGAATACATTTTGCAAGATGATGATAAACTCACCTTTTTTGTCCAAGAGCAATTTGTAGATCTTTCGATCGCGCTTCATTTGTTTATTCGATTTGTTGCGCTCCATCGTTTTGGTGTCCCGCCGCCGACGTGAAGAAGTTAATTGTGTCTGACGAATGGTTTTCCATCAAAGCCGTCAACAAATGATGGCAAAAGGAAACGCGCCGAGCTTTCAACTAAATGCGGCTAATAATAATTTCCTTGCATATTGAAATATGTTAATATTGAAGTTCTGTATCAATAAATTAATATTTTATACAGGTAATGATACACGAACACTTATTATTATTTATATGTCATTTGTGTCATGAAACAATATTAGTTTAAATTATATAAAAATTTAAATAATTTATTTCTCTATCATTAGTAGGAGTACATATGCGAGCACGCAGGACATAATTTGCATGCAGTTGCAACCATAATTAGATGTGTAGTTATCTTTATCGACTAATTGAAAACTAATAATCAAACTTATTTCGCGATTAATTAACCATTCGATTGCATATCGCAATGTGAACGCTCATATTAAAGATTAAACATTTTATAATTATGATTGTTAATAATAAACAATGTTTGCTGTTGGCTGTTGGTTGGTTCTGCTGTCTACGTACTTGAATCTATACCTAGAAATACACACATAAATATTTATGCGTATCAAATTGATGAAAATATTTATATTGATCGTAAACTATAAATATGTAAATCTAAATCATATTGAAAATTGCAGGAAGCTTTCGAACTTGATTTATAAGTGAATTTAAATTGACAATAACTTAGGTAACAATCAATAATTGTAGCCGTTACTAAAAAACTATCATCTTGTTGCTACAACAAAAATGATTATTAGAATATATTTAATAACACTATTAAGTAAATTGACAATAAGTTAATTAGCACTCAATCATTCTGCTTTTAAATAATTACACCATAATCGAATTAAAAACTTATTTTTCGCAACAACTTAATTCGGGTATGGTGAATTCAATACCGCAAACCATTTTTTAAAGTTAACTCTTGTTTTCCAGATATGACAACATATTTTAAATGCCTAATTGTTATCAGTTTTTTGTGCAACAAGCTATGAGACCGGGGAATATGTACTACTTACATTAAAGGTTGATGAATTGTTGATCGCGTTTTAAAGAAATGTCACAACCTTTCCCTTTTTAAACCTTTATATAAGTGAATTTGTTAGTAACGTTAGATTAGACTTATTGCATATACTAGAAGTTGGTTAGGCATGCAGAAAAATACACAAAGAAAACGGTTTACCTAAAAGATGGTAGCAAATGCTGTCTTAAAAATCATTGACTAAATATTGTTTAAACTGACATATCGCTAGTTGAATTTAGAAAATGATTTGTGACATTGAATTCAGTACACTCGAATTTGATTTACCGAACATGTCTGTTGAAATTTTCAACTAGTACAATATTATAATATTTAAATTTAAATTAATCAACAATAAGTTAGGTGACAATTAGTAATTGTAACCCATATTGCTAAAAACCATCCTTCTAATTTCTACAAATAAATGATTATTGGAATATATGTAATATCCATATTAAATGAATTGACAATATTTAAAATATTAGGCGATAATAGTAGCAATTGATACACCAATTTTATTCCTCTCTTAGTTGCTACACAAAAAAAATAAAACATATTTAGCAACAATTTTAAACAAACAAATTATATTAATTATAACCGTTGTTGTAAAATATCATCCTCTTTCTAAAACGTTACTAAAAGAAATGATTTTCAGAATATGTTTAGCAACTAGTTTAAATTTAAATGGGCAGTAAGTTAGGCAATAATCCGAAATTCTAGCTGTATCTATGTATCAATCAAAATAGAAATGAATATTATACTATATGGAATAACAAGACAAAATAATTTTGCCATAAATTACATAAAAATCGCTAATTGTAGTTGTTGTGCCTAAAAAACTCTAACATAAATTGTAACAAGTTAAATGAATGGTCATTCTAAAAATCATTTACATTGCTATAAACATTTAATGATTAGTAGAATTTATTTAGTAACATGTATATTTAAACTAGCAATGAGTTAAAAAATAATTCATAACTGCAGTTGTTTTTGCTAAAAAGTCGTTCTTAGTTTAGTTGCTACCAAACATTCGATGATTAGTAACAAATTTGAATAAACTAATAATAAGTTAAGTAATACTCAACAACTATACCCATTATTTTAAAAAATCAGTTTGTTTACCAAAAATGTGTTAAATTGAATGTATTAGGAGTGTTAGTAGTAACAATTGTCAATTGTATAGCTGTTTTTGTTAAAAAACCAAAACATAAACCATTATTCTAACATAATTAGTAACAATTTCTAATAAACTGATTATAAATTCGGGAACAATCAGTAATTATGGCCATTGTTGTAAAAATCATTCGTTTTTGTTCATTACTATAAACAATTAATGATTAGTAGAATTTATTTAGTAATAAGTTTAATAAACTACCAATGAGTGAAGAAATAATTGATAATTCCAGCTATTTTTGATAAAAATTATTCTTCGTTCAGTTACTACCAAAAAATCAATGAAGAGTAACAAGTTTAAATAAACAAATAATAAATTAGGTAATAGTATCTATAATCCTAACAATTGTTTTAAAAAATCAGTATTTTTTACCAAAAATGTGATTATTAGAATGTATTAGTAGTGTTAGTAGTAAAAATTGTTAATTGTATAGCTGCTTTTGCTAAAAACTCATTCTTCTTCTAGCTGCTACAAAAATGTAAATGATTATTAGAATATATATAATATATTATAAGAATAAATAATTTAAGTAACAATCGATAATTGTAGCCGTTGTTGTTGTAAAATAAAATAATTCTTCTTCTTCTTCTAGTTGCTACCAAAAAATAAATAATTATTAGAATATATTTAGTAACAAGTTTAAATATTCCGTTATATTTTATTGCTTGGGTACAATGTTTTACAACTTGTCTACTTTATCATTAAATATAATTATAAAATTATATTGCAAATCAAGTTTTAAATGTATGTACACTGCCATCCATGTACCATGTACATACCTGTACCTATGGTAGGTATGGTAGTACATATATCTACACCTCTACCTCTCTTTACGCTCTCTACCTATCCATACGAGTATTATCGTCGGTTGGTCGGCTGGTTCAAATCATACGAATAAAAAATGTTCAACAAAGAGCTGTTCAGCTAGGCAACTCATTATATAAATCGGCTAAGCAGATTGCATTTCTACCTTTTGCTGTTATGGCTGTTATTGTTGAATATGTTTTATGTGTAAACGCTAAAATTTTATAGATTTGGTTGTAAATATCAACAACTAGTGATTTATAGACAGATTTCCATTTAAAATTATTAATGGCGTAATATATAATATAGAGAAAGAAGTATTTATGTAGTCGCACGTCCATAACGCCATGAGGCCAGCCAATGATAATTGGATAAAAGAAGAAATATGAAAAATGAGAAATAAACAACACAAATGATGATGTTTCATTTTAATTTTACATTATTTAATTTCTCAATAGCCTAATCAATTTCATGATACAATTCTAAATATGATTTTTGTTTGCCTAATTGAAATAAATATTAATAGTTGTTTTCACTGTCCCTTGTCCAATTATCAGTGAATAAACATAATATAAAAATAAAGGAATTTAATGATTTTTATAACTTTTATTATAGATAAAAGCTTTATCTAACAAAGAGACAATAATAACTTAACTATCAAAAAAGTATTTTTTCCACATAAACTATTGCACAAGGAATACAGACACTACAAACTACACCAGTCGTATACCACGTAAGGCTTAGAAGTTTGGAACGTTTCACATATTTTTTGGAAAATGTTCTAATATATGTATGTATAATGTATGTATAATGTATGTATGTATCATAATATGTATAATGTTATATCTTAATTCTTAATTATAATTATTTGTAGTTTTGAGCGAAATAAACGTTCCAAAACAACTATGTCACAAAGATAAGATAATAATAATAATTATAATATTATACCTATTGCTTTAGTATTACAGTCACAACCCTCATTTGTATTTGTCATTAGGTAAAAAACGACAACACAAACAAACAACTGAAAACAAATTTTATATAAGTTTTAATAAGTTATATAAACAGTGCACCCAATGACAATACAGGAATGAAGAAGGAATGATCAGATCAAGATAATAATAAACTTATTTGAAAACAAAAACGGGCATTTCAAACAAAATTGTTGGAAATTTACATCACTTGTAGAATTTGGCTAGCTTCAAAAGCAGTACCGGGTAGAAGTATGACCGGACTGGAGACATGTCCAGCTTCTACGCAAACCATATTCGGATATTCATCATCACCAAAATCGCTCATTTCTTTGGCATGATCAACCCACGGATTCCAGACGACGGTGTCCGGAAAGTTGTATTTCTGAATTCGCATCTTTCTTCCTGATACGACATTGGTGATAATGTGTTCATGCGGAGTATTCTGATATACCCTGTCTGTCCATTCTCCAATTGAAACCACATCTCTACCCTCTTGATAAATAGCACCATCACGAGTTTTATCAATAAATGTACAGCCGTGTAGGCCGGTTATTTGGCAGCGTCGAACGTCAGGGACTTTGAAATATGTATGTAACAACATATTAAAGCTAAATGTTAAGTCCTTGCTTGGATTATAAATGGCTATATTAAAGTGGAGTTCTTTCTCACGTAGAATCAGTCTGTATGTAAGGCGGAAACTAAATTGAACAGAAAAAAATCGAAACGAATAATTAAATATAATCTTTAAACATGTGTAATGTAATCTAATGTAATAATGTACAAGTCATTAATATTACTCACTCATAATTCCACATGGAACGAGTAAACTCCGATTCCATCAATGAAAAAATCGCCTCAACATCACCGCTTGGAAGACGTTCCGGTGATTTTTCAATATGCCAACGTACAATTCTGGCAAAGCCATGTTGTGGCCCAAAAGACCATGCACCGAATTGAGCTAAGATTGTAATAAAAATATTTTAGATAGAAACAATGCGAATAATTACACTTGTTAAATTATAACTTACGAAAGACAAATGGAATTCCACCTCTAATTGGCTTTTTACCATCGAAAACAGCCTGCTTGCTTACGAAAAGTTGCTCTTGATTGTTCACTCTCCATGAAACAACCGTAGCTCCTGCAATAGCATCATTTTAATTAATTACATGAACATCATAAAAACGTAAACAAAAAATAGTGAGGTTATGTCAAGTTTTTTTTACATGGGTTTTTTGTCTACGCGAGGATTTAACGTAAAAATGGTGGAAATGAGTTGCAAATACGTGTACAAATAGGATTTTGTGTGTTTTATCATACGTACCATGTAAATTAATTGTACATGTTGTATTATTTCCTCTGTCAAGAACCACAACACTAGTGGCAGCCATCGTTGTATTCTCGGAGACGCGCAGCTATCTTCCTGCACTTGTTTTAGATGGTTTTCACTTTTACTACCTGCGCGGTCAGTCACCAGGTGTCAAGTCCCTCTGTCGGTGGAAAAAACACTTGTAATAACAAAGCTTATTATAAGAATATAATTGAAAATAATTTTATGTGTAGCGGCTGAGCTCGACTGGAATAAATGGTTCAGCTTCGCACTGGGCACATAGAAGCGAGGACAACAGACGCGACCAGTTTTTCACTATTCATGCTAAACAAAAAACGGTCTTATTCTAGAATGGACAAAAACAATCCACGCTTGCTGCGCCATCTTTACATTTAACACCACGTAAATCGATAAATTCTATTCATTTTTTGCTATTCTCATCGCCACTGACATGAAATACGTCGAATAAAAACTAAATCTACTTTAAGACATTTCATAAATTACATAAATCTACTTTGTTTTAAAAGAATAAAAATAATTCTTGATGTAAATTTTTTTATTTTTAGTGCGTTCGGTAACTCAATCTAGAGCATCTAGAGCGCTCGGATGCGTTCGGTAACTACATCTGCGATGACTTGGAGCATGCTCTGGAGCGTTCGTTTACCTGCGATGAGAGCAAA
>JARJDW010011784.1:0-12442 GCA_030264715.1 Adinopsis sp. GC000173
TTGTGTGGCCGCCGACGAGATTTTATTGCTCCCACACCTCGAATAATAAATACATTATAAACCCGAAATTATGGCGGCGGCTCGGATTTGTTTAAACTCCGACCGTTGGAAAAAAAATGTAAAATAAATAATTTCGCGCGCAAAACAAATGTTATGTTATGTTTTGCTATGTGTATGTGTGTGTGTGTGTGTGTGTGTGTGTATGTTATGTAATATTGCGAGCGAAAAGCGCTTATCATATGTATGCGGCCACCCCCTTGTTTTCGTTTCCACACATCTTCAAGAGCTTTGTTAAACGTCAAATCGTATAAAAATGATGATGATGATAAACAAGAAATAAAATAGCAGCTAGCATTGTGGGCGCGCGCGAGCCGGTTTTTTCTTCCTCTCTTCCATTCTCGTTCCTCCACCATGTACTACTGCTGAACGAACGAGGCATTCAAAGCCAATATTTATAACATTTTTCGTGCGGCTTGACAACACATTCGGACGACGCAAACTTTATCTTTTTTGGCGTCGCGTGTGCGCGTACTGCACCCCCACAAAACCCGTTCCGTCGCGAAACTTTCCAATGAATTATGTTTTTATTTATGTAAAGTGCGCGCGATGTTCGACGTTATTTACGAGACACGGTCGGTCGGACGAGCATTTCGCCACACACAACAACAAAAAAATCGTACGACGAAAAGAAAAAAAAACCCGACGATAACAACAAGTTGCGAATGGGCGAAATGATTATGATTATATACTATGTATTGTAGTAGCGTGCGTTTAGTAGTTCGCCTTTTTCTGTGTTTGCGACAATGTTATTTTGTCGCGATTGATGGCGCATAACGAAACAGCGTAATCGATCTTAACCAATTTCCCAGAGGGGCGACCGATATCAACTCGGCTGTTGTAGAAAAACGCGCGCGCACGACATGGAAAAGCTACACACACAGCTCTGTGCGCGCTGCTGCGATTCTTGTTAATGTTGACACTCGCGACAACATGACGAATTAATCAAAGTTTTATTAAGGCGAAGAGACGACGCAACGCACGTCTGACAGACAAGTTATGTAATAATATAAGAAACACGAGATATATATAATATATATAGAGTGACTCGTAATTACAGAAGAAAAAATGTTCATTTTATATATTTCATTACATTGATGTAGAGAGAACACTATGTACTATGCAACATTTAATCAACCAGAAATTGTTATTAAAACTCAGGCGACAAACAAAAATTGTCAGTTTGTTTATTTAAGCAAAACATCGTATTTCCCAATAATATAGCAACTAGAATGCATTTTTAATACACTATATTCCAAAACTCATTTATAATTATGTATTTCTTTATAAAATTTATATTTTTTAACCTTTGGAAGAGCTAGTTAATTCATCGAAAAAAAACAGTGAAACACACTTAAATTAATCGAAAAAACAGTGAAAAACACTGAATTTTGTTGAAGAAAACAGTGAAAATCCTTGGATTTCATCGAAAAACAGTGAAAAACACTGAATTTCATCAAACAAACAATGAAAAACATTGAAATTCATCGAAAAAACAGTGAAATTCATCGGAGAAACAGTGAAAACCACTGAAATTCGTCGGAAAAACAGTGAAACACATTGAAATTAATCGAAAAAACAGTAAAAAACATTGAATTTCATTGAAAAAACAGTGAAAATCCCTGGATTTCATCGAAAAACAGTGAAAATCCCTGGATTTCATCGAAAAACAGTGAAAAACACTGAATTTCATCTAAAAAACAGTGAAAAACACTTAAATTTATCGAAAACACAGTGAAAACCAATCAATTACAAAAATTGTAAACATGAAAATGATGATTTTGACCAATAGTTTGAAGGAAATACTTGAAATATGTAAATTTTTAAAATTTTGCTTGGTTTTTCTGCCCACAAAGAGTATTCTCCTACATTATATAATATATTTGTAATAATTACTGTATATTTGTGTAGAAAAGGCAACAAAGACGTAAATTTACACTCAAGTGGCATTATGTAATGCGCTCGCTAGAAGATTACAACCCCCATAACATGTTGAGCGCCATAGATAGAAATAACGGTAAACATCTAATACTTAATAATTTAAAGATTTATCGCAATGAAATGTATCACTGACCTGTCCACGGTTGACGAATCCATGCTTATCGGCGATGAGATCGGCTGTACCATCGCCATCCGGAATGTGAACGGCGAAGTGATTGGAGTAGATGGGCTTCGGACGTTCGAGCGCACCGACGGCCAGTGCGAGCGCGCAAAGGACGACGACGAAAAGACTACACAATTTGACGAAAACCATGCTCGAAATATATTATGACTTAAGCTCGCCCGCAAAAATCAAAAACAAAATGTCTATTTTGGTTGTGGCGTACGATGGCTGATTGTATCAATCATAGACGGCCGTGTCGTGCTAATGCAAACAATCTGAAACACACAAAACAAAAACAAAAATCAGAATTAATTGACGGTGGATGCGCCGGGGCGAAACAATGTAACAAAAATTAATTAAATAAATAAATTGGTAGCGATATTAATTGATTGCGACCACTCATATGTTAAATAATAAAAAGCAGAGTTTCAATTTCGTTTAAACAAAAAAAATATATATTACAAAAATTTTGCGTGTTACGAAATAATGACAATTTAATTTGATAAATCAAAAGATCGCGTGCGTGCGCAAAATTACAAGTGTGTGGATAATTTTTTTCCATTTTTTTTGACGAAACCGAAATTAGTATTTTTTCCAGCGTCGTCATCATCATCATGCATGATATATAATTAGTATTCGATTATAATTTGTGTGTGCAAAAAATTGGCTGCCGTCGTCGCGTAATTGGTAGCTGATGGAAAAATTTAAAACCATTTCTACAACTATAAATTTTCTTTAATGTGCTGTATTGCAAAATAGTCAATAATTTCTTTGAATTTTCTTTGGCAAAAATTGTATCTACTGCTGTTTTCAAAGTAGGTATTTCTAAATTTCTAAAAATTAAAATAAATAAACTCTCAATTATTTACTTATAGAAAGCAAAATAAATGCTTAAAAATTATACTTAATCGCTAACAATTTCAATAATGTACACACGTATCGACTATAAAATTTGTTGCATCTAAATTTCTTTCTAAAGAAAAAGAATCATAGTAGGGGAGAAAAGAGTACATATGGATAAGTGGACATTAGCCCTCTTAGTATCCGCAGGTTAAATTATCGTTTTCGTTGGCGGAGGGTGAAACTAAACAACCACTGAAAGTAAGATAGCAGTTCGCACTTCAATTCAAAAGAATCACTTTTCTCTAGATAGACGAAAATTTGAGAAAAGCCACATTTCATGAAATCATACGAAAAAATACGATTAAGATATTCTTTAATAAGATATTCTGCAACATTTACATTGTAATATCAAACTTTCTTTCTAAAAAAATAGTATCATACTAAAAATATATATAATCATAATAAAAATTTGGGAAAAGCAACATTTCATGAAATCATACCAAAAAATACGATTAAGATATTCTTTAATAAGATATTCTGCACATTTACATCGTAATATCAAACTTTCTTTCTAAAAAAAATGGTATCATATTAGCGGAGAAGAGAGCACATATGGGTGCCGAAGGAGAAGTGGACATTAGCCCTCTTTATAAGCAATAGTATTCGCAGGAAAAATTATCTGTTTGAGATGTTGGCGGAGGGTGAAACTAAACAACCACTGAAAGTAAGATAGCAGTTTGCACATCGATTCAAGATAATCACTGTTCTCTAGGTGGTGCAAAATTTGGAAAAAGTAACATTTCATGAAATNTAAAAACGTTATAAATTTATAAAATGTTAAAGATGCTCTAAATTTTAAAAGGAATATTGTTTAGTACCATGTTCAAAATTGGTAATAATAATAACATATCCTGAAATTTTACCCAGAAAGGTATCATAAAAATACCTTTGCCAAAAAATATTAATGAAATATACAAAAGTCCTTTAAAATTCTATTGAAAAAACATGTTTTATTTGTAAAATATATAATTTCATTATACCATTCCTACAAATGCAATTAAAACATTTATAACATGCTTTAAAATATTACTTTCTCTAAGATTTATTTCAAAAGTCAAATATAATTTGAATTGCATTAAAAATGTACATGCTATATTGTTTATTGTTTTGCTAAAATAGCTTTGATATTTAAAATCTCTTAAGCAAACAATCTTATAAATATGTTTTTAATAAATATGTCTATAATTAAACGATTTCCATCAAATATGAAACCTTTATGCGTGTGCGAATGTATCAAAATATATTTGACGAAAAAAAATCACATTAAAAATGAAATCGAAATCGGTATTTTGTCAACGTCGTCATCATCATGCATGACACGTAATTAGTATTCGATTATAATTTGTGTGTTGCAGAAAAAAAATTCGGTCGACGGCGGCAGCGGAGGGTAATTGGTGGCTGGTGGCGGCAACCCTTCCTTCCGCGCGCACGAAATTAGCATATCTATCCGGCAAGATAAAACTCGGACCCCGCTAAGAATTTATCGCTCCCACGCCGCCACCTTTACCAACACAATAAATAAAAATTAATTAATCGCCATCCACAACACACTGGCTCACACACGTCCGACCGAAATTTTGCACGGTAGACGCAAATCGAACCAACGTCTGAAAAATGTTTTAATATATAATAGGCTTTTCATGATCGTCTGGCTGTGACATCGACCTGTTTCTGGCGTTTTTAACTCACTATAAATTCGCACATCGACGGCTCAGATAAATGATTCGTAACGAAAAAAAAAAAATGAGAGAAAAAAATTCGCGCACTCACACTCACACACACAAACGGTTATTTTAATTGCACATCGAACGAACACGTAGTGCTGTGCGGCAAAACGTTATTACATTTTAATAAAAATCGTGCGACTGTGCTGCAACAACATCTGTATGAAATTGTCGTCGACGCGCTGAAACTTTTTCAATCCGGCGGCCTGATGATGGTTTTTCCACGCGAGCGAGATCAAAGCTACCAACCAGCAGCGTGTGCGTGTGTAACACAACGCCCTGTGCGCGATTTTTAAAACGCTCCGATTTCAAAAAGCATAGAAGCAGCCGCATCGCCGACGAGATAATTACGGGCAGTATGATCGATTCGATTTTTATGGTGCGCGTAAAACAATGGAGCGGAATTTGTACGCAACGCGTAACTAAAAGTTTTTCAAAGCGCATAAATTTTATTTAATAATATAATTTTTTTCGACTACTACGGCCCGCTGGCTGCCGGCGATTTTTCCACTCGCACAACTGCGACACGAATTAATTCGGATGCTGCTGCGAAATGCGCGAGTTGTTTAAGAAGGTCTTACGAACGATTTTTGCTTTGCTTAAAAGCCCGCCGAGTGTGGCAAACTACTGGATCATAAATAATCATATTACCTTGCAACGTTTCCCAAGACATTATCATATTTCCTTCTCCACATCAGCCCCGGCCAGCACAGCGCTAAAAAGGCAGCGAGTGTAAAAAAGGCAACCGACGTGGAGCAGCGCGCATCTTAGCGAAATTAATATGCAACGTAAAGGAGGAGAGAAAAAACACAACAGCGAAGCGCGCCCGCCGCTCGATTCTTAAAAAAAAACTTTTTCAGCTGTCTCGAACGAAATGAGTCGCCTAATTGCTTAATTATTAAGACAATTATGAGGCTTTGCGACGATGACAAGCTGCAAAACAACGCGCTCGTTGCTGGCTGCGCTTTTTTCCACCACCGCGCGCATCATTTGCATTTATATTCAAATCGGCGCCTAATCAAAACTTTCAGCGTGTTCCACGGATAGATTTCGGAGGAATTGAGAAAATGTACGGCGGCGATCAAAGCAACGTCGACGACGACGACGACGGTCGGTTTAATCGTGACGCGTAATGAGCATAATAAATTTTTCGTTCGGTGCGCGAAATTGAAAGGTTTCCGCATCGGCTTCCACCCGCCAGGTCGAAACCTATCTGTTTGATTGACGGCGACGTCCAATAACGTCGGCCATTCCTCTTGCAATTTCGATTTTCACATCAGCTCGCATCTCTCGTGTGTGTTGGACGTTTTTTTTTTCGTTATTTTGTTTTTTATGTGTTTTTCGGGATGCGTTGCACGGCGCAAATTGTTAATGCCACACCGGCGTCGACGTATATAGTACAACTTCATTAAGCGGTAATTTGAATCAGACGCGTACGCGAGGATAATGATGCTGGGTGCGCGCAAAAAATGCTGCTGGTGCGGCCTGACGAACGTCCGACTGCCACGTGCATAAAAAGTAAGCGCTTACAGTCGGCTTGTAACGCTTAATTGCTATAAACAAAAAAATTTCTAGCCTTACGCGCCTAAAACGTAAACTAAACTAGGGCAAATTGTCATCGGTTAAAATATTCGATACCGATTCTTGCAACTCAAAACCATTAATTAGCTTAATATAACAACATTCTCAAAAATTCAATGCAATAATTGAATATGCTTTCGTGGAATTAACACAATCGCATAATATTACTCGAAACGATGTTTCTTTAGAATTGTCGTAACCGTGTTACTTGGAATTTCATTCTACAATATTTAATTAAAAAATTAATAATAGCACATAATAGTAAAGCACTTATTTATTAGCGATTTTCTTCCGCAGTGATAAAACATCAAAACTACTACCAAATGTTTTTTATCGCTTGAAAATACGTTTTCAGGAACATTTTCCGGTCAATTATTTTCTTAAGGTATCAAATCGAGAAAGTGAAAACAACAACAGCAAAAACATCGAAAGCGGAAATGAAATTTGTCTAGAACATATTTTAGTGTTTAGTTTTCGCGAATTTTTTCAAATACATAAACAAGCGAATTAAATAGAGGAAATTTTACAGTGTTTTAAGGAAGAAAATGTCGTTTCAACGGTGTTTTTCGCAATGCAAAACCTGCTCTGACAAATTTTTGTTGTTTTCGAGAAGAAAATTTAAAGCCCATTAGAGAAAACGTAAAAAACTTGTGAAGACATTCGTCAAAAAAAAACACAAAGTAAAACAATATTCTTTCTAAGTTAAAAATAAATTTGTCCAGCACGTTTTGTACAGAAAATTTCGAGAATCTTACAAACGAAAAGCACAAAAAAAAGAAAATAGAAAAAAGTTAGAAGAAAAATTTCAATTGAATCTCTACCAATGTCAAAAAATATGTTAAAGACAATAATTTGCCTATAAAATGTCTTCTGTTATTAAACACTGCTCATGCACATCCTCCCAACATGGAAGGCGCATTATTAGAAGAGTTTTCTTTTATTAAAATTAAGTTTTTGCCAAACTTAACTTAACTAATGGATCACAATGTTCTAGCAAATTTTTCGAAGTGACAACGGACACGAAACTATCTTTGAGCGACTTCTGGAAGAAACATTTTAATATTTTGCATTGCATTAAGCTGCTAGATACGAGAATCTTATAAAACAAAAACCCCAAAAAAGAAACTTGAAGAAAATTAGAAGAAATTTTTCAATATATCAATATTGTTCTCTTCTAATTCAGGTTTTGTAATTTTAATCTTCTTTAAAAAAATAATAAAACCCATTAGAAAAATTAAGAATAATTTGCATGAAAATTCATCAAAAATGTACATTAACTTGTAACAACGAAATTCTCTTGTGTCATCTCAAATTTTTTCAAATTAATTAGAGCGCATCAGAAGTCGAGAAACGAAAAACAGCAACAAACGCCAAAAAATTAAGACGAATTACGAGAGGCAATTGTGTCGTAATTGAAGACGGACGGTTTCTAATGTGACATCTTTCGGTACAGGCGATAACATTTAAAGTAAACAAAGCAATAAGATCGAATATCGTGTTAGTGTTTTTTGTTGTACCTGTGCTTTGCGGTGGTGGTGGCCTTTTTGTAAACGTGAAACGCGACTGAACAAATGAATGAACAGGGCAAAAAAAGAAAGAAAAACAAAAAAAATTGTTCGCGCAATGTTCTCAGATATCATCATCGATATTCCGGCCGTCGTGCGCTGTTATATTATTTTTTATCATTTCACCAAACTCAATCCGCCCCGACGTTCGCTTCACATTTTATTCAAAAACTCCGTCAGCGGAAAAATACCCATTTTTCTCTTTACGGGCGCGCTGATATAATGATTTTTCCGTGTCTGTGTGAACGACCAACGACAATGAGTGCACAATAATTGAAAAGTGGAGCGCGTCTCGTCGGCGGATTGATTGTGTGCGGTGCGGTGTGGCTGTGTGTGTGTATTTGTGTGTGCACGCGCGCGCCCACATTCATTCGATTGCATATTAAGATTTAGATCAATTTTGGTTTAAAGTTCGCCGTGCACGATCCGAATTTGATTACATGCCGGCGCGCGATGGCGGTTCAATACGCGACGTGACGACACGCCGCGCAAATTTGTTGCCTTTTTTCAAGGTGAATGCCGACATTGTCGGCGGCGGCAGCACCCAAATGCAAATTGGCCGAATGTGTACGTGTATGTACGTGTATGTGGGAATATGTGTGTGTCGCGTGGCCGAATTAATAAATTTCGGCGACGGAATGATATAGGAAATCGGGCGCTGTGCGCTGCTGCTGCTGTAAAATTGATATTTTTTGCGCCCGCCGTTCGTTCGCGCACACAATATAAATTCCCGATAGATTTGCGCCGAGAATGCAATAACTAATAAAAATTTATCACTTAGCATAGCTGACGTTATTTGCACGATTTTATTATATATATGTTATTATTATACATAAAAAGAACGTCGCATATATAGCGTTTAATTTAATCATTTCAATTTTGCAATTTTACACCTATTCAAATAATTTTATTTATTTTTTACATAATGTCTTGTTCCGCCAAAGACTGTTGGATGTTAATATACACCTATAAATAATTTTCGTTCGCTTCTTATTATCGTAAATTTGCAACGTCTTTCTTAATTTTAAGATAAACCTTTATATTTACTGATTTTCGCAGTAATATGTATTGACATGTCGGTAAAGAATTGTTATGAACATAAATAGATTTTAATTGATTAAAAAATGTTTAAATCTATATGAATATTAATACTGCGCAGGCTCTATAATAATGTATCTTTACCTATTTACAGAGTTTCCTTCGATTTTTATCATGTTTAATATGAATTTTCAATGTAACTTTATACGTACTGATTTTAACAATAATAAAAAGAATCCCGATGATCAATTTATATGATTTTCAAACAATAACAATAAATAATCAAACGTAACGATTATTATCCCAGGGCTATACTTTCAATATCTAGTTTTAGTTTTCAGTTTTGAATATGCTTAAATAATTAGATGAATACCTTTCCTAACTTCCATATTAACACTTTATGTTGATTTTAATAATAACGAAAGTGCATATTCGTGATTTACAGAATTTAACTGCAATACCAAATATTTTCTAAAAATTATAATAGGTAATTTCAGAATTGGATATAAAGAATATGAACAACTTAATAAATATATTTAGTCAATTGGAAAAACAATTTAATATTTTGTAACATATTAGGCATATTAATACAACGTCATCACACGATCACTCTCTTACATTAGTATGGTTAGATTTTTTAGGCATAATAAGAATATATATATAATAAAATGCATGGTTTGTTCCCTATATATAGCGAGTTTATCTACAGTTTGCCATCATACAGCCATATCATTAAAATTAGGTAAAATATACCTAGTACTTACAGAAGAAGCAAGTTTATTCATAAGATTAGTTGGGATGGCAATTACATCTCGACATCTTGTTTTAATCACATATTGTAGGTAGGTATCTCAAATATAACAAAAACCATATTCAGCAACTAATAACAAAATAGTGCATTTTTGTATGCTTTTCGATTTAAAAGTTTTATTTTATTATAATTTTGTTCAGACTTAAACAACTGGGGTTTATAAACTAAGTAAAATATGAAAATGTAAGCATTTTACAATAACTTTCTTTATTTTTAATCCGGGATTTTACAATATAAAATACTGATAAGAGTTCTGTAACAATTGAGTAAACGCGGTCGAATTTAATACAACTAGTATTGTAGTTTATTAAATATTAGCAAACTACTTGAGCTTTCAAGTGTTTTCATTTTTCGCTTTTGGGGTAGTTGCGCATGCATTTAATATTTTTTTTATTTAGGCTTTTGATATTCGTAATAAATTTTGCAATTTTGCTTTTGTTTGCTCATTTTTCATTCATGATTTTTTATCTTATTCATACTAAAAATGTTTGATTTTCTTTGCTTTTCAATGATTTTATTTCACTGCTCGTCGTTTTTTTTTTCATATAAATCTACAATGCTTTTATTTGAATTTTAAGCTAAAAGTGGAATTTTACATCAGTTTTACAATAAACAACAAACAGCACGCAGAAATGATTTATTTATTCAATACGTTATAAAAAATTAAACAACTTCGTTTTGTGAAAATTGAATGTAGATTATCCAATTTTTCCAATTTTGTATGTTGCAACACAATTTAACTTTTAAACTATGAGTATTTACCCACCCGGAAATATGAAAACATGCAATATTATATATAAGATTAAGTAATTTTCATTTATAAACTATCGAATTTTTGGAATTCTTAATTTTCAGGATTTTTTTCGCATTTAAAGTTCATATTATAGTATATAGTAGTCAAATATAATAGATAAAAAATACATTTTCCAAAAATCAACAACTTTTCCAAAATTTAACAAAAATTCTCCAGTTTAAAACTGAAATTATTTCAAACACAATTTCCTGCACTTTTAGTTAAATGTTTGTAATTCACATGGACATATTTCAGATTAAAAATTAAACTGTAATATTTACGATAAAAATACAAGCCGCTTTAACTACAAATGTTAAAAATGATATTTAGAAATTCTCTAAATATTGAATAAATGTGATTCAATTTTAAGCCTATAAATTTCATTATTTAGGACTGTTTAATAATTTTTTTCGTCATTTTTCTTTTAAATCCCCAGATACTTGCCGACTATTAAACATGTTTATGACAAAAAGCCAAAACTGTAATGCTTACAATATCAAATACAGAAAGTAATCATTTTCAATCAATTAATTTAGGTAATACTAAACTTGCATATACATTCAAATGCATTTGAGTAATAAATACAACAGTCATATATCATTTATATCATTTTGCATTTACCTAAATATGATATTTGCTTTATAACTGTATTTCTATAATTTTTATCACACGTATGTGTAAAAGAGTTACTTTTTTCAATAAAACGGTTTTTTAACGTGTAAGGATAACAAAAAAAATATTTGTAAATCCCTTAAGCTTTCAATTTATAAAATATATCGTTATTTTTTTGTCGAAATCCGAGTATTTAATTCAGTAGATAAAAATCTATATATATATATCTGTAATAAATGTCCAGTTGAAAAGAAATTGTATTTATTTACATTTTTGATAAATTCAAACTATTAACATTCCTCCTTCGCGATGATAAATTCTCCATCCATACAATTTTGATCAATACGAAACAGTGACGGGAAGGAAAAAAACGTACAGCGAAAAACAACGACAATATTAAATTTTCATCTTTTATAAAATGTATGTTGTAATGTAATATTGAAAACGTCGCATTGAATTTGCTTTATGTATAGACGATATTCACCTGTTTTCTCATATCGACTGCACTCGCTGTTGGGTAGGTATATACGTCTGTGTGACTTCATTACACACGCCGTACATGCATAATAAAATTTCTATCAATATGATATTTTCATCGATGGAGGAGCGATGGAGGAGCGATGGAGCGGCAGCAAGCGGTCGGCTGTGTGGCACAATTAAGCCGAAATCGCATCCGACGATTTATCATCGACGGGATGACTTATGTAGCACTTAATGTTCATGACTTGCATGCATTATGTTTTTCAATTCGATGGCGCAAAAAGCGAAACGATTTTGATAAATTTGGCTGATGATTAATCACGCACCAATAATTCCACATCAACTCCTCATCCCGTCGCCACCGCACACATATATGTTGTTGGTGTGTATACCAACGTGCAGTGTACTAAAACGCGCGCCGGCCAATTTTTTCCCTCGCCGCCGTATAGCATTTTTACGTCCGAAAATGTGAATACGTCAGTGTAATAGATTGCACGTTCGTAGCAGCAGCAGCATTCGCACCGTCGCCGCCGCCACCACCACCACCTCCATCACCTAGCGCCAAAAATTGATTGATTCTTGTTTATGTTATATGTTACGCCGCAAACGGTGCACGACGACGATGATAATAATAATAATAATAATAACAATAGTAATAATAATAATAATAATAATGATAATGAAAGAAAGCTAGAACGAGGCGATATTAAATAGATAATGATGACTCTCGAGAATAATGAATGAAAATTAAAGGCTTGGCAAAGTGCTTTGCTC
>JARJDW010011786.1:0-16056 GCA_030264715.1 Adinopsis sp. GC000173
AAAAAAAACAATGTGATAAATGATAATGCACTACAAATTTTATGTAAACTTCTTCAAATCGTAAATAATTAACCTTTGTTTCTTTTTTATATATATATTATTAAAATATATATAAAAGAGTATTCCTCATTTCTCAATTCCTATATTATTGCTTGATTGAAATTAAAACTATTTTAAAATTAGTACAAATTGTTGAAAAAAATGGTTACATGATGTACTATTTAACTACATAACTATAAAGAATAACCTTCATGTTTTTTGTATCTTGAATATATTTCTATCAATCTTAAAAAAAATACGAAAACATAAATAATGTAGCTTTTGTCAGTATAATTAAAGAATAGCTGTTATTACATACATTTTCTGGTATTTGTATAAAATGAAATGAGAAAAAAAACAAAATTGTATGTCAATCTAAATCTAATGCACATAAGAATTTAATTAATTTTTAATGATGAATATAAATGTACAATGTTTCCAATTTTTTAGACAATCCTTGTATTTTAGAAATAGCGCTACAAAATGATAAAACTGATATAACAAATTTACGTTTAGCTAAATGTTACATTTGTATGCTTAATGTTTTTAATGCAGTTCATTTTTAAATTAGGTCCTTACTACAATTCTGCTAATGTGTAATTACGATTGTTCCCAAACAAACAAAATTGTGAAACAAATACCATTGCACACACACATATCCTTTGCCTAATTATATCATTCATTTGTTTTCTAGTTCTTCGTTCGTCTAATAATTTTCATTTTTGATTTATTAAATAAACATTAGCAGGGTATAAATGTCTGAACGCATATGTAATTATATCATATATGCAATTAAAAAACGTCCTTCTTTTTCCTTAACTTTTTAAGACTATTTAAATAACTATTACCAGAAGGAATTCAAAATTAATATTAATTGACTGCACATTATTCTTAAGGACTGCATTGCATATACCTGCCACAAATTAAATTAGTTGGACCAATATATTAATGAGGATAAAATTAAATGAAAAAAGAACATTTTAATTACAATAGTATAAAAGAATGTAATAATCAATGTTTCAATATGTAATGTAACATTTTTTAAATGTGATTCGGCCTGGATAATTATTGCGAAATAATTGTTAAATAGCAAAACATAAAAAACTAAATGTAATATAAAATAATTAATAGTTTAAAAATGCATGTAAAATAGATTTCTAATGGAAAACTGAAAAAAGCTTGCATAGATTTATTAAATATTTTTAGTATAACTTTCTTATAACAATATTATGAGAAAAATAAATGTTGCCTTTTTGTCAAAGAAAATAAAATAAAATTGTATTTATGTATCTTTGTTGATAATTTTTTTCATTCATTGTTTTACATTGCCAAAAATAGTACATATTTTTAAAATTTGAATACGGGCGCGAAAATACGATTAATGCGATTGGCAGCATTGTGACACGAAGTAAGTTGCAATACCTTAAGAACTTTAATTAAATTCTCAAGATATCCATCAACTTTACAATAGATGATGAGACATTATAACCATATGCAATTTTAATTAAATCTGACCAAATGCGTTGTATTAAATTTATTTCATATTTAATAATTCGAATCAATTCAAATACTAAATATATACGTCATCAAAAAAATGCGTATGGCAAATCAAGATGGCTCCATTATTTATTTACATTGATAAGTAATGATATTTTCTAAGGAATATTAAGAATTGATTTAGAAGTGTATTAATAGAAGTGGCTTGGCTTGATGTTGATTAGTGTGGCACTGTTCCTTTTCTACTTTTGTAATTGGTCACGAGTTTCCCGCGCATAACATAGACAGGCTCGCTGTCGATTCATTTACGGGGCATCGACCGTTGTTAGTTCGCGTTTAGCTAGGGAGTGGTAGGCGACACCACCAGCATCACCACCAATACACAACCAGTCAGTGAATGTTGCGTTACGACCATTGGTCTACAATTTGTCGACCAATCATTGATAAACTTAGCACTAAAATATCCAATGTAAGTTCACAATTTATCAAACATATTCTCTTCCATGCATTCATCCGCAACATTTGCAATATAGTTTGTTTTTTAATTAGTTTTGTCAACAAAATGTAGTAATGCTTTAACTAATTCGCCAGTATCTATAATGGCGTACACGTTACAAACAAAGGTTTGCATCAATGCACAAATTAATCTCTGACTGCAATGGTAGGTTACATCAAGGGTTGATTCACTTACCATTACATAATATTGCTTGTTTTTAACTTGAACATGTCATAATTAGTGTATTTAATTATATGTTTACTTCTTAGAAAGTAAATAATGGAACAGATAACAACTGCAGACGGTCAAGTGGTGATGCAAGCTGTAACCCCGCAGCAAGTACAAGTAATGCAAATGCCAGCAGGGGGACAGGTAATCCAAGGAGCTAATGGACAGCAGATAATGGTTCAAACAGTGCCTCAAAATGGTCAAATTCAAGTTGCTCAAGGAACGAATGGAATTCAGCAGATTCAAGTGCTACCACTATCAAGTTTACAAGCGGGACAGGGTCAGATTCTGCTTCAACAACCCCAACAAGCACAGGCACAAATCGTACAAACACCCGATGGACAAACTTTCATCTACCAGCCTGTATCACTTGATAGCAATATACAACAAGCGCAACCAACAGGTTTACAAATCGATGCATACAACAAGTACAAAATCAACTAATTTTGCTGCTAATTTTAGTGTTAAATATTAATGGAAATCTAGTACAACTTCAAAGTGCTCAAACCTCACCAACCGTTACCCAGCCAGCGCCTGTAACGACGCCGGCCGGACCGACAGTCGTTCAGCATGTTGGTTCAACTGGTGGAAATCAGTTGACGATGACAAATGGCAATATAGTAATGGTGAGAAATGCCACAGATGTACGTAACATTAACATTAACCTATTACTCCGGGCTAAACCCTTAAGACATTGGTAAAACTAAATGTGTGTCTTTAACACTGTCTTTTGATTTAGCTTCTTATTAATTTATTATGAATGTGTTTGTCTTGCTAACTTGGCACCCAAGCGTTTGATATGCACTAACATGCTGATTCGTATTTTCTGGCATGTATTCGTCATCCTTATGAAAACACGTTTTTTGAATAGAAAACGCTCTGTCTATTTTTATGCAATTATCATAAATAATTTTATTGCAGCAATATAAATGCAATTGAATAATTTCTTAGAATTTTATAGTATCGGTAATAAAAAAACGTTTGAGTTTTCTTGGCAAATAAAATATTTGTTAGAAAATGAATTAGTAAATAAGCATATAGTGTATTGAATAAAATTTAGCCATTAGCTCTTTAAGCAATACTTGTCGCATTTATAATTCATATAAATTTTATCAAATAAGGGCATCAACGCTTATTGGATATTTATCGATTTGCTTTCAATTTTAATCACACAATAATTATTGACATCAATGTAATGATTGCTTTATTAACATGTTGTTATTTTTAGATGGTGCCTAGTACAAGTACAGCAACAGTATCCCGCGTGCCAATAACTGGTACTGAATTCCTAGAAGAGGAACCTCTTTATGTAAACGCAAAGCAATATCGTAGAATTCTAAAACGACGGCAGGCAAGAGCTAAGCTAGAAGCGGAAGGCAAAATACCCAAAGAAAGGCCTGTAAGGACACAAGGAATATTATTATTGCTTCACATATTACTTTATGCATTAATCATTTGCAGAAATACTTGCATGAATCCCGCCACAGACATGCAATGAATAGGATACGTGGCGAGGGTGGTCGCTTCCACTCCGGTTCATCCAAAAAACAACGAATGATGGAGGAGAGTCAGCAGCAAGATTCACAACGTCAGCAGCAAATGCAACGAACTTTAAATGTTTACAATAATTCATTGGAGAATGCAATAATTATTGAAGTAAGCTAACGTACATTAAATTTCGATTTATTGAGGGTTATATGTATTAAGATTGGAAAAATTCAACGGAGGAATCAAAACACTGCAATTTGCAACATTTTCAGGATTTTGTTAGTATATAAAGTGTAAAATAATATGCACCATTGCAGGAAATATGATCACATAATATAGTTAAAGCCTGAAAAGATTAAATTAATGTAAACGATTAAGTTCTAACTGTATTACGTTACAAGATTTCCTGGTAACCCAATTTTTCAGCTTATTTTTAAATTATAAACACTTGCTAAACAAGGCTCAATTGTAGGAGTACGTGGATATAAGTTTTATCTAGATGCATTTATTGCTTACGTTTTATATTTTCTTTTTAATTGCTGTAAAAAATTAATTTTATCTACACTCGTTTTAATATATGAAATGATTAAAACCAGTAAATGAATTGTATATAAAAACTAAATAGTATGTAGATACATAAATTTATAGCAGCCAATAATATTATAACACAATTTTTTATTCTTGGCTTATAAGACGCACGCTAAAATATATAACGATTTTTTGAGCCTAAAGGTGCGCCTTATTTTCCAAATTATATTGTAAATTAAAGTGTTTAGATTCCTTTTTGAGTAAAAAAAATAGTTGAATTTCTCTAATCATACCATATGGCAATTACAATATCATTAATATATATATATATAATTTTTTCAGGGTGTGATTCCAGACACAATGGCAACAGATCCGCTAAGTTAATAATTTTATTTGTTTACTTTTTTTTGAATGAAATGTATATTTTGTATATATGAAGTTTCTTAATTCTGTATTTTATGTACGTTGTATATATGTAGCTTTAAGTATGTCCTTAAGGTAACTTGAATGCATTTAATTATTGTTTTCTTGCTCCACACTTGTAGGTGATTATTTTGTATATCGAATTGTAGCATTTAAGCATATACGCAGATAAGATATTAAAAAAGCAAGTTATTTTTTAAAAACTCGAAAATGGCAAACATTGATTCATATATGTTGGCACTCCTGCAATAATTGATTTGTGTGTCATTCGTTATTCGGTTAGTGATTTCGTAGTGCGCGCATCTTATTTATAATGTGATGTTTTTTACTGATTTATTTATTATTTAGTAAATATTAATTGAAAACTTAGTTTTTTAATTATTTATAAATAAGTTTTTACCAATTTTTATCAAGGAAAGAAGAGAACAAGGTATGATTACATTGTTTGTATGTGTTGGGGTAACACCCCTATTGTTTCTTTTTCCCCTTTGCACGTATACATAATATTAACATATACATTCATACAGCTGTTAAACTATACCAAAATATTATACGAAACAGCATGTATTAAGTGAAATAACAACATATTTATTGTCTAGCCAGATAATATAAGATGGCTTGGAGATTCAAAGCTTCCAAATACAAGAACGCGGCTCCCATAGTGCCGAAACCGGAAAACTATGTTCGTGATATATGCGTGGGTTCATATCAAACATATGGTAATAATATTACTGCTTCGGCTAAATTTATGGCATTCAATTGGGACCATGCCGGCTCTAATTTGGCTGTACTGCCGCTCGATGATAGTGGACGCAAATCGAAAACAATGCCACTACTTTATGCCCATTCCGATACTGTAACTGATATGGATTTCTCCCCTTTCCATGACGGATTATTGGCGACTGGGTCGCAGGATTGTTCGGTTAAAATATGGCATATACCGGAAAATGGCCTAGAACAATCGCTATCAAACTGTGAATGCACATTTTCTCATAAACAGAGACGTGTAGAAACCGTAGGCTTCCACCCGACTGCCAATTTCTTACTTCATTCCACTTCGTATACAACCCTCACATTATGGGATCTCATTTCACAACAGGAATTATTTTCCAATTGTGATCATTCGGATGTTATTCAATCAGTTAGTTGGAAACGAGATGGGATGCTATTAACTACCTCGTGTAAGGATAAACAAGTGCGAATCATCGATCCGCGCGTTGAAAAATCTTGCATTCAAACGGCAAACAGTCATCAAAGCATCAAAGATTCGCGTATCGTATGGCTGGGAGAGACCAATCGTATATTAACTACCGGCTTCGATGCGCAACGATTGCGACAAGTGATGATACGCGACATTCGAAACTTCTCCGAACCGGAGAAGAGCTTGGAGCTCGATTGTTCGACGGGGATTTTGATTCCATTGTACGATGCGGATACGGGAATGCTATTTTTGGCTGGGAAAGGCGATACAACGATTGCTTACATGGAAGTAACGGATAAAGAGCCTTATTTGATTGAGGGAATTAGGCATTCCGGTGAGCAAACGAAAGGCGCTTGTCTTGTGCCTAAACGCGCTTTGAATGTTATGCAAGGCGAAGTTAATCGAATTCTGCAGTTGACTAGCAATTGCGTCGTTCCTGTAACGTATCAGGTTCCTAGAAAGACCTACAGGTAAATAAAACGTCTATTATTATTTACTTCTAATAAATATGATTAATTCCATTATCTCGATTAAATTATCATTTGTTTTTTCCTCATTATCGTTTATTGTTGATGACTATTTTGTTGCTATCTTGTAGAGACTTCCATGCTGATATTTACCCAGATACGCCTGGGTATTTAACGGACTTAGATGCCGAGCAATGGTTTAATGGTAAAAATATACCTTTATCAAAAATTTCATTAGATCCTGCTAAAAGGGAGAATGGCGAAGATCCAATTATTGTAATTTATCAACCTTTCGCTATAACGTAATTCTATTAATATGATTTCCTGCATTTTAGGTGCACAAAGGTTCGTTGAGTAAATTGAAGGAGGAACATCAAAGTGGCAAAGTGAATGATGCTGCTAAATGCAATAAAAAACCGCAGCCGATTGAAGTGAAGAATGATACGAATAATCATTCTGTAATTGATATTATAAAAGATTTTGGAAAGGTGACCGCTTATGATAATAAGTATGAATCTGATAAAGTTTCTATGCTTAACAAAACTAATGAAAATCTGAATGGATCAAATACCAAGCCTGATGTGGATGTTGTACCTCCCAAACCTTTACCTAGAACGTCACGTACAGGTTCAGTTTGTGAACAATCGGAAGAAGTTCCTCCCAAACCCTTGGCCAGATCACGTACTAACAGTTGTGCTCCAGTCATAACATCTGTTAATCCTAATGTACCTATCGCTGGTGGATACAAGGTTCTTATCGCATACTAACTGCATGTTCATTAAATGTCATAATATTTTGTAGTAATTTTATTGATACTAATTAATTTATTGATTTATAGCCACGGTTGGGTCCGAAACCTTTTACCGCACCCAAATTCACTGAAGTAGAAATCGAAAAACCAACGATTCCTGTTGGATCGAATGGTGTACACGAAGAACCCGCTCCCCCAGAGGTTATTCCAATCGTCGATGATAAATCGCCGATTATAGAGAAGATGCAGTTTGAAAACGCTGAAACGAAAGATAAGGACAAGGAGTGCAATGAAGAAGAAGCGTTCATACCGAAAACACCAAGTACCGCTGAACGACGAAAGATTTTTGAGGTGAAAGATAACGATGTGGATGACATGTGTGATGGCAATGAGATGTCATCCAACATTGAGAAGTCGCGAAGCATTGCCGAACGTCGTAAAATGTATGAGCGTTCACAGTCGACGCAGGAAACGGGAGCAACACCTGAGAAACCAAACAGTCCTCTACTCTCCCGCAAGGATTCATTTAAAAATCGTAAAAACTGTGAGATTACTAAAGATGATAAGAAGATGGGAAACATCACTAAACAACAAAGTTTAGATCCTCAGGGAGGAAGAAAAATTGAATCAACACCGCCAAAGCGCACATCAACTGTCTTTGGTTTGTCGCATCATTTATAATGTGTTATTGTGATTTATAAGAGCGTTGAAAAATTTTAGGTCGTGTTTCTAAATTTCGCCATTTGAAAGGTACAACAGCGCATAAATCATTCCACATAGAAAACATTAGGAATTTAAGTCGACAAGTTTCTGGTGAGTGCGATGGATTCCATGCAAATCCAGAGCGTGTTGCAGTCCCATTGAGCGGCCCCGGTGGAAAAATTGCCATATTCGAGTTGAAGAAAACTGGTCGTCTACCTGACGGCGTTATTCCTACATTGGTGCATGGCAACAACATCATGGACTTTCAATGGGATCCATTCGACAATAATCATTTAGCGGTAGCGTGCGATGACGGAATCATTAAGCTCTGGAAGATACCGGAGAATGGCCTTGTTGAGCCCACTAATGAGGCGGAGCGCGAATTTAACGCACATGCGGAGAAAATCTACTTCATCAAATTTCATCCTAGCGTTAAGAATGTCTTGGCAACCGGCTCATTTGACATGACAATCAAACTGTGGGATTTGGATACGCTGTGTGAGAAGATCGTGTTGAAGGGGCATACCGATCAGATGTTTAGCTTTGCGTGGTCGCCATACGGTGTGTACTGTTCCACTGTTAGCAAAGATGGTAAGATTCGTGTTTACAATCCACGAAGCAGCGATATGCCGATACGAGAGGGCAAAGGTCCGGTTGGAAATCGTGGTGCCAGACTGATTTGGGCGTTGGATGGGAATTACATTGTTGTGATGGGTTTTGACAAAGTATCCGAGCGTCAAATCATGGTATTTAGCGCTAGTGATTTGTCAAATCCATTGAATACAGTCGGCTTAGATGTTTCGCCCGCTATACTCATTCCGTTTTATGACAATGATAGTTCCACTTTGTTTTTGACTGGAAAAGTAATGATTACTTTAGCTGTTTAATGATTCATTTAATTTTGGTACAAACACTTTTCAGGGTGATACGACCATTTACGCGTTCGAAATAACCGAGGAACCGCCGTATATTTGTCCGTTGAGTCATCATCGTTGTAACTCCCTACATCAGGGATTATCCTTCCTCCCTAAAAATGTTTGTGATGTATCAAATGTTGAGTTTGCGAAGGCGTTGCGTCTCACCAATAATGCCATTGAGCCGCTATCATTTACGGTGCCACGCATTAAAGTAAAATTTATATATGTTACGAAACATTTTATGGTTTGATTACATTATCTTTTTTCCAGACGGATCTATTCCAAGACGATCTATTTCCACCGACGAGAGTTACTTGGAAGCCGACCATGACAAGTGCCGAATGGTTTTCTGGTAAAAATAAGGAGGTCGAACGTATCAGCCTACAGCCTGAAGGAATGGATTTGTGTAAGTTGTGACCCTCATATGAGGGTCAACCAAATGAAAAGCGAATAGATGCTACATCTTGAAGGATTTTATTCACAAATAATTATTAAATACATTTATCCTACTAGAAGATAAAACAATTAATTCTACTTTTATAGGAAGAGGTAAGTTGCTGGCGAATCCAAAACAGTATCTTACACTTTCTCGTTCAAAAAAAAATCAATGTTTACATGTTTAAGCGTCCAATTACAGTCAAAGCACAGCGATATGAAGACGCTTTGCAGAAAGTATTCCATGACAATGCTATGCTCAGCGATTTGGTTGCGAAACATCTCAGCATGCGTATCATTCACTTTGTGTAAGCCTGAGAACATAGTGAGACGTCAAAAATGGAGTAAAGCAGTTATGTTAGAGATGTGCTTGGTCTTAAAGTAATGCAATTTTGGGCACTCTAAAGCAGTCTTAAGATTGACTGCATCTCTAACTACTCTTATTATCTAACAGTACTGCTTTACTCCATGCTAGACGCCTCACTCTGTTCTCGGCCTAAGTGTAGGTATGGTTGTGGATCCTTCAGCACCCTTCTTTGTACAAAACTGAAATGAATCGTTACCTCTCCACATTTAAGATGTAGCGGATGTTGGGTTTTCATTTGGTTGAATCTTCACAATTTAAGTACTTTCACATTAATGTTTGCTTTAGTGTCAGATTCCCAAGGCCAGGCGATTGTTGAGCGAACTATCAACAAGTCTGCATCGCAACCATTCATAAGTTCTTCACAATTTAATTGCAAATTAGGTTGGAATTCAGACCAAACAAAAAGCAAGCAAGATGAGGTATGAATACTTAATAACAGTAACATATTAAAATAATTAGACAAAAAACACCACATGCACGCATTTTTTTGTTTTGTTTTATTTTTGTTTTTAACATAGATTTCAAAGTCAGTAAGTAATCGTATGGAAGTAAATATGAAATTGGAACAGGATGATATGGAAGGTGTAGAGGAGAAGGAATGGGATGAGTAATATTTTATTATTATTTTATTTTCTTTCTATTAATTTAAATTTCGTAACGTAAGTAAGAATTTTGTATAATATTAATATAGTATCAAGATTTTTTTCATAAAAGTATGGAATTGCAAAGTAAGAATAAATCCTAATCGCCTTAATTCAACATTTTCCATGGTATTTAATACTTCAAAATTAATATAAACAATCTATACATTGATAGCGAATTAAATCATATATAACCTCAAGCTTTATTGTAACAAATATTTAATATTTTTATAATTTTTTATATATCAATACGACTTTTCTAGTCTTTGATAATACGCTTTATTTATATTTTTAAATACAAAATAGCAAACAAGTTTATTTTATTATTGATTATATATTGATTGATTTTATCTTTATTATTAATAACACAGTGATGTTTCGCTCTACTACACATTCCAGTGCCAAAATTTGTATTTTGTTTACAAATGCTCATTGAATCGAAGCTCAAATGATAACATTTTTTAGTCATTTTTAGTGTAATAATTAATTTTTATTACTTATTAAAATGTATTATTTATTTGAATGTAGTGAAGTGTATGTTTGTATTCGTGACAGTATAATAATGCAATGTAATAATATGTCTGTATTAAATCATTTTTACGGCTTTTATTACCTCTTTTTTATTCTTTCATCAATAATAAACAGAAAAAGTAAACACAAAATATATTAATATATATGTATACATAAAAAAATAATAAAATTAAAATTATACGCTGCCCACTCTGTCCCTTGGAATTAATCTTAACTCTGATCCATGTTTCAGAAATACGTTTCCTGTAGAAGTAGATAAACAAAATGCAAAACGTGTTTGGAGTTCATTTGTATGTGTACTACAACATTACCAGCTGTTTGTTGTGGATTTATTCCAACGCCATCATCGGTAATAATTGCGGACGTTGCTGGAGGTACTTTAAATTCTTCGGCCGCGAATTTTAACACTGCAGTAAAGGGTGTCGCTTCGGGAACACTCAAACTACGAAAAAAATCTTATTAAAAAATAATTTATTCATATGTATCAATACAATTTATTTTCTAGATCTACCCAAATGCTTGTACCAATAGCTTTCTTTGCCGATTTTATACGTTCGCTTAGGAACGATTTCAAATCATCATCACCGAAATTCAAAAACGCTTTTAAAATCATCACAATTTCGTGAAAAGAGAGTTCTTTACATATACAATACTGATCTAAAATCCATTCATCAGCTTCGTAATTAAACATAGCCAAAATATAAACGACAAAATTCATTAATTCTTCCAAAATTTCATGATGATTAATACACGCTAATATGAGTTCCTGTCTATCAATATCACGTAGCATTGCTAGCCAAAATTTGCAATCATTCACATTTCTGCCTTGCATTTTATCAACTAAATTATCAACAATTATTTTTTGAACGTCAATTTCAGCAACAGATTCTGCTTTTAAAGACAAAATGAGAAACAAATTTTTTAAAGGTATTTTAATATCATAGCAATCTAACATGGATTCAACATCGCTCATTATTAATTCTTTATGACCTTGCATAAATTTATCAGTCCAACTATTCAATATTAATCGCGCTTTAAGCTCATTGGCATTTATATTGTTTTGTTCTTGTATACTATAATCGAAAATAGCTCGATATGAATACACATCTAATAGTAATGTTGATAGACAGGTTTCAAGGCGTTCTTCGCTGTTGAACGCCAAATACATTCTCAAAGCGGTATCGAGAATACTATTGGTACAATATTGGTTGCTGAAATACTTTGCTAGCAGATTATCGCACGCTCTATTATAAAATTCAACATCATAAACTTTGATGCGATTATTATTTTTCCAGTAAGCAAGTAAACAATCGTTAAATTTAGAAACACAATCATTGTCTTTTGTATGCTGCATGGTTTTTTCAACAAATGATGCACATTTGAAGGAATTCTTAACGTCCTCAGTGGTTATTGTCTTAAACCAATGTCTGTTTTCGCAGACATGATTAAAATAATCAAACGATTTGAATATTTTATTTAAATTTGCTTCCGATTCCATTTCTATTAAGAAATAAGCGTTTTTGTTTATTCTTATACATACACTTTGAATGGTAATTTCGGATCCGATGTTAGTGTAATTTTAAATGTGACTTTAGATGATCTACAACAAATTTTAGGTTATGGACATATGGTAAATAATAAAAGATTTTACTTACGCCATAGCTGAATTGGAATAATACTACAAATTCTGATATAAATTCTACAGAAATTTTTCAGTCACGATTCGCAACAGGAAATAAGATTTATACAATATCGTTTAATATTTTTTTATGCTTACTAAAATGATTTAACGACGTGTAATGTTGCTCTCGAGGCGATCATGTCTGACCAAATTATTTACAGAATTTAAATTAATACGTATTCAAAATGTGTAGGCTCCCCAATCACAGATGGCAGCACATATGCGTATTGTACAAATCTGTAAAGTCGGTAAGTTATAAACGAGCGGTCAATTTCAAACAGAAGATGAATGAAGATAAAGCAAAGACTTATTCATATTGTACTCAATGGTTAGTTAATTCTGACCAATCATAGAAATTAAACAAGAAAACATCGTTTTAGCAGATAAAATGCAAGTGTATTCAATTAACTATGCATTACTAAACCGAAATCATTTAATAATAGATTGTGTTACGTAGACGTGTTACTATAGGTTTAAGTAAGAAAGAGGTCTTCCGACAATTTCATAGGAATGTGCAACTTTAGACTTGGAAGGGTCGAGGCTTTATTATAATAAGTACAATGTGATGACATCCAAGTTGTACGAAAGGTAATTTTGAGGAATTTACTTGGTTGGGATACCAATCCAATACCAATTTGCTCAGATGTTCGCCTAATAACATTCGTATTATCGAACTTGTTATGAAATTTTCAAACTTTCCACAGCATTTTACATCAAATTTTTATAAAAATTTTGAGATGTACTTGGCGAATATAAGATCGCAGAAGGCAATGGAATTTTAGTTCATAACTTATGAAATAAATATATCGACTTGTGACTATAATCGCAAATATTTTTATAGGTAACTTCCAACGCCATTTGTATCAGCCAACTCTGAAGAGTGATTCGATATGTTGACAAAGGAAACACCAGAGCTGTTCTTCTACGCCGGTAAAATGGTTATTGCTACAGCTACGGAGGTATCAGTCGGCGAAATCTACAAGGCGTGCAAGTGGATTAAGTGGACTTGGAGGGGGCGAGGGTTAATTATAAATACTACAATGTGGGGGTATTGAAGTTGCCCAATGTATTTTTAATAAATAAAAAAATACAGTCTCCTCTTTACAACTTGTCTCATTTAATCCAATGTCAATTTGCGCTTATCTTCTACACTCTGATGTTCGCCTAGTAACAATCGTTTTAGCAAACATGTTATGAACTTTACAAACGTTGCAAAGTATTTAGAAATTTAATGCCAATTTGCGCTTACCATCTACGCTCCGATGTTCGCCTAATAACAATCGTTTTAACAAACATGTTTGAAATTTTAAGACGTTGCAAAGTATTTAGAAATTTAATGCCACTCTGACTTTGTGTCCACGCGCAAGTCGAGACACTCGGTCCTCACACACACAACACGAAGATACATGCTCCCATGGCTGTCCCAATATGCGCGACATGGGACGGGAACGTTGCAGCGTCTGCTGTTAAATAATTAACAAGTACCCTTCTATCAATTATTTGTGTTGCTAATATAGGATCATCCATTTCCTGTCTAAGCGAATTCCTGGCTCATGATGATGGCTTTCTTCTCCAACCTATACAATGTTAATCATTGTTTATCATTTTGGACAAAATCATCAAAACACATCAGTCTTGCCAACTTATTTATAACTAGTGCACTTCTTTCCGAAAAGAAAGTGATATTGATGGTGTAAGATTAGTTGCCGATGCAACATAGAGTATTCCGAGTATTCATAATGTTGACAACACTGCTTACACCATTAGGCGTTTTGGGAAATTTAGTTGCGTTGCCACGGATTGGCAAAAGTTTATCTAACCTAGAATTTCTGTTTGCAGTTGCACTTGTAAACAATGGCCCCAATCAAATTGCAAACAAATCCTGCGCCTGGTGTAGATGAAAGTGACGGTGATGTGTCCGGAGGTGAATCAGATCATTCAAATACTAGTCGTGAAAATGATGGAGGACGAGATTCCAGCGATGGGGACGAAGAAGCTGATTCGGATGATAGTTCGGAAATGGATGAAAAAGAATGTGAAGTTCGTCGCACCGAATGTATGGATAACCTAACCGATTTAGAAAGACAATTTTCAATGCTTAGAGAACAATTATATCGTGAACGTATTGCACAAATCGACCATCAACTAGCAGAAATAAAAAGTGATCGTTCGTCAGAGTATTTAGTGCCTCTTGCGGAGTTAAAAGAGAATATGCGTGTACGTACTGAAGTGGCGGGTATTTTACGTCAGTTACGCTTAACGAACATTCGACACAAATTCGAGTCCGAGGAACAGGCGGCGCTACAAAATTTCGAAAGTGAGAAATCGTTAGCTTGGGATTATTACTACGAGCAGCTTATTGAAAAAATACGAAGGTTGGAAGAGGATCGCCACAACGTGGAAATTAGTTGGGGTGAAGGCGGCGAATGGGGTTCGAGATCACGTTCGCGATCACGTCGTAAAGCTGTCACTGTCTCTGGTCCATACATCGTCTACATGCTGAAACCCCAAGACATAATTGAAGATTGGACAATAATAAGAAAGGCATTAAAGAGATCTCCATAATTTTTTATAACTGATAAGGTCCATGTTAAACTTTTTAAAAGAAATTTTATAGATTCTACTAAGAAAAATATTTATTTGCAAAATGTGAATTTAATAACGATTGAATAAATACTAGAGAAAACCAACACACCTATAGACCATTGAATTTGTTATATTTTAAATTGCTTGATGTTTATTTAGTTAGTATTAATTTATTATTATTTCTTTTTTGTTTATTTCATTAATGCATGGACAACAGCTTTAGCGTTCAAAGCCTTAAGATCGGTGTAGGTTTGCCCTGTGCCAACAAAAACAATGGGTTGTCCAGTAATGTACGTCATTGATATAGCTGCCCCAACCTATTCGAAAATTGAATATATTAATATACATTCATTAAAATTGTAAAATAATGCAATACATTCAATGTCACATCTGTCAATTTGGTCGCAACATGTAATAATATGCGTCGATTGATTTTCACCCTATTAATGAATATGTCGAAATGATTTTAGTTGAATGTCATACGCGGGTAGCTATAAATATCCACATCACAATTGATGAAAATGATTTGTGATGTGGTGATGCATTATGACTTGATCGGAAATGACGTTCGTTGCTTCACTATTTGAATAATTAAATATCTAACAGTTCTAAAGGTTACTACTTATAACAATCTAAAACAAATATGAATAGCAGTAAAAGATACAACAAACTCTTTGGGCTCAAAGACCGAAAGAATGTTTTTGACAACAATTTTATATTATAACGCGACCCCAAAATTTCTCATACAAAGATAATCCGAAATTAAATAATAAATGTTAAAATTACTGGAAATGAATTGGAATTCAAGTGACGTAAGTTGTAGCCCTTCAAGGTGAAACCTTAGAAAAAATCATAAATACATACGGGTAGCATTCGGTAGCTAACTATGATTTTACAGCGACATCGAATGTTCGATATACTAATGCGCGTATTTAACGCGAATAACAAATTTGAAATGAGGTAATTAGTTAAAAAAAAAACTGCGTAAATACGACATAATAACAATGTAAATGTCAGAGTTAAAATATATCAACCCCATTTGACTATTAAAATTACCTATAAATTGCCTTCAAAATTG